>JACXGK010005336.1:0-20094 GCA_016801125.1 Novumbra hubbsi | reverse complement strand
TTGGCTGAAGGAGGAGGGGTTTGGTGTAGAGGCCTCAGACACATCCCGTCACCTCGGTTCCCTCCTACCTTCCATATCGCCGCTGTAGAAACGCTCCGATCATCGCTGTCATTATCAGGACCCCAACCGGAGAAAGGCCTCGACCCTGGTTCACGCAAACTCCCTTCCGCCATGTCAGGAAGACAGAAAGAGAGAGAGAGAGGGAGGGTGAGATAGACATAAGATACATTGTGTGGTTGCGGGGAAGAAAGTGGGGGTGAATTTGAGAAAGAAATAGAACGCTTGGAGAGAGAACAGAGAGAGAAAAGAGAGCCTATCTCCACAAGGTTAGCCCCAGGTGAACACAGGGTCGTTTAGAGGTCACGTAGGCTCCAAGTGGAGTCAATAACGCCCCCAGTCAGTTTCGGTCCAGCCCAGCCGTGTGGGGGTTGCCCCATACACATCAATTCACCAGGCATGAAGCCCGGTAATAAAAGAGAGAGATTTAGAAAGAGAGAGGAGAAGCGGGGGGGTGGGGGGAGAGTTAAATGTACAGGGTGATTGCGAAACAGCTCGTCTTTCAGCTAGTAACTCCTTTCCATGTAAACATCTCTGTCTGACACTTCTTACACATCCCTTCCCCATCTCCCTTCCAGCGCTCTCCCCCGCTCTCCCTTCTTCAACCCAGTACACACACTGTCAGCAGGAGACTAAGGAAGAGGGAGGGGAAATCAGACCATGGTCGGGGTCGCCGTAAGGTCAGCCGTGAGAGGCTCCGGGGTTAAACTGCAGAGTTAAAATACTGTTCATTACCCTCCTTAGTCCCCGAATCTCCCGGTTTTTATCACAGTCAGTGGCCAGCATCAGTATTCCTCGGCCCCCGACTCAACGGACGCTGTCAAGCGGTGGAACAGGAGACCCCTCCTCACAGTATCACTACTGATATTATGTCTCGGACAATACTACTGCCAGGACAATTATAGAATTCCATTCTAGTTATAAAGAGGATTGAATATGAGGATTCATATCTGGGAATCACATGCAAGAATATACACTACATTTGCAGGCCTATACTTATCACTGATATAGACCAATGCATATCAGCAATTTTTTTTTTACAAATTATAGTAAAAATATTGAACATTGAAGATGTATTGTATCGTATCCTGCCAAATAATGTTTTTCTGAAAGTGTCAAGAAAATATTGTTCCCAACCGTAGGAATATTGAAATGAGTTAAAAAATGACTACATTGAGAGAATAAATCTGAGGTTGTTTCCCTGGACTATATATCTCAGAACCAATAGTGGGTTAGGATACATTATTCTAATACTATTTTTAAATGATTTGTACACAAATCAAGCACAACAAATGCTGCTGACCACCCCAAATAGATAATGGAGAAAAAAAATAGTAAATTGCCAACCCCACAAGTTGCCCACCACTTTTCTACGGAGACCAGTGAGGTGATATCTGAGGCGAGCCAGGCCTGAAACAGAAACATTAAAACACTAGTAATTAACGTGATGCAAAACATGCTGTACATTTATTTCTAGATTAATTCCGGTTCCAGTTTATAAGGGCAAATTGGGCCGGCGATTCGTCTTCCGCATACACACTTAAGATTCAGAATGAGTTTAAATGATTTATTAAATGAATAAACAAATAAATCACCTCACACCTAATTTCCCTAATGATATTAGAAAGGACTAACTGTACACATCGTGCAGAGTACGAACCAATATTAACCTGGCCCACCTTTCATTTTGGTCGTTCAAAATGTCCATCTATTTTCATTTGTGCAAAAACAAAAACATGATTAAGGATTTGACACTTGATATGTATTGCACAAATAAATCCCTTGACTTTACTTGCTCAATAAAAGAGGGTCGGAACCCCGGTGCTGCCAGTAATTTGCCAAACGTGCTGGAAGGAAAAGTCCCTTCCCGGCAGGGACGACGTGAAATTAGAAGCTTTAAGGTGAACCGGTAACGCAGAGATGCTTAGAGGTACCTTTGCAGTCAGGTCCTGACTGTGAGCCCCCGGGCATATAGAGATGCCCAGTGGCCCCCAGCCAGGACCTGACAGTAGCCCCCCCAAGGTCCAAGCTCCCGACAGCAAGACACGAGACAACCACGAGGGGGGGAGAATGGGGGGGTACGACGGCGCCGGGACAGGTGGAGGCACCGCCCCCGTAACAGAGGCAGTAGGGTCTCCCTGTCCGGCTCTGGTGGGCAGCCGTTGAACAACATATTGATGTTAAAAAAAGGAGTGTCTACCCTTAATAAAGTCTGTTCCTCTGATATCATTCCAGGCAGGACCTCCTCCAGTCGAGTGGACTTTAGCCAGCATCTTCACATCAAATTTAGGGAGGCTCAGGGGCCTGAATGAAGTAAGATCGTTCCCCTTCAGAAGAGGAACCCCAATTGACACTTGTATAACATTCGGTGGCAACAAGCCACGTTCCAGTGCCTCATTGTACATAGACAACAGCAAGTGTGCTAACTTGGTGTGTAATTTCTTTAAGAACTCAACAGGAAAACCATCGGGGCCTTGAGCTTTACTACTCTGTATTGACTTGATAAATTGAGAGGAGAATCAAGTTCTGCCGCAATGTCGGAGTAGATAGTAGGAGACTCCAAATCACCCAGGAACCAAGTCATATTGGTAGTATCAGTTCTCAACTGCATCTTCGGTGGACATTAGGTTAAACACGAACTGCATTCAAGGGTCATTTATACAGCTTAGGAGATGGCATCAGGGCATATTGGTGATCTAGTTTGAGGATGGCTTCAGAAATTTCCCCTATCTTGGCCTTTCAAGCTTTTTCACATGAGAGCTGTAGCCAGGGGGCCATGGTCAGATATTACAATGGAGATACAGAGGTCATGTTTGGAAGTGTCGTGAAACATTTTCAAACATTCTCACCAAAAAGATCAAAAATGCAAATACTCAGAAAACAACTGTATTTCCAACCTTTGACATACACATTTGTACAGCACCATTTCATGACGTAACTTGGCCATTATTTTATGCTAATTCCTTGGGCGAATATTTTCTGAACCGCCCCCGTTGTTTCACTCCCTTCTGGACTCCATCTTACCGTTGAATATTGGTGGAGCAGGTTCTGTAAACATAATAGAGCCATTAAGGCGATTCCGGAACACCCACTTACAGCCATAAAATCTCAAAATGACTTTGACATAGCACAGGTTGTCATTGTTCTTGGTTGGAGCGATCCAGAGCAGGGTCAACAACACAATTCAGATCCCAATCAATATTAACATCCTGGTGTTTAGAAAAAGATTTTTTCCCAAGAACCCATTGGCAAATTATTCATCATCAAAGTTGGGAGTGTATACATTGACCAAAACTTCTGGTGTGTGCAAGATGGTGCCATTATGACAAAATTCTTCCCATTACTGTCAGAAGTAGCTTAAAAGGGAATTAAATTGCCAATCAATATTGCGACACCTCCGGGATCCGTCCTTGGCCCACTACTCTTTTCTCTCCACACAAGGTCACTTGGCACACTCATATCTGCCCTTGGCATGTCCTGTCATTGCTACGCCAATGACACTGAACTATTCTTTTCATTTTCCACGTCTGAGGTTGCAACACACATATCTGCATGCCTGTCAGACGTCTCAGGTTGAATGTCAGCTCGCCGCCTCAAGCACAGCCTTGATAAGACAGAGCTGCTCTTCCTCCCGGGAAAGGCCTGTCCCGCTCCAATATCTGTCCATTATGGTTGACAACTCCACTGTCGTTCCCTCACAGAGCGCAAAGAACCTTGGCGTGAAACTTGACAAGAACCTGTTATTCTCTTTAATCAAAGCAGTGACACGCTCTTGTAGATTCAGTCTGTACAACAAACCCTGTACGCAAAATACAACCCTACCTTACACAGGAAGCGTCTGAGTCACTTGTCATCTTCCATGTAAACAATTGAAACGCACTGTTGGCTGGGCTTCTCGCTTGTGCCGGAATACTGCAGCCCGTTTTGTGTTCAACTTTCCCAAATACACCTCTGTCACTCCTCCGCAAGCTCCACTGGCTTCCAGTAGAAGCTTGCATCCGCTACAAGACCATTGTGCTTGCCTATGGTGCAGTAAAGGGAACCGAACCTCTCCTGCAGGCCATGATTAAACCCTACAACCCTTCCTGTGCACTCTGATCTGCCACTTCATGCCTTGGCACCATAATGGTGGAAGAAACCAGGTCAGCAGAGTCCCTGTCAAACTTCCTAAAGCAGCTGAAAACCTCTTTAAAGAGTATTTTAGTAAACTTGTGCATCCCCCAGCCCCACATCCACCACCCAAAAAAAAGAACAATGCACTTAACTTTGATTTCTTTGGCAGTGACTTCGCCAACTAATGGCTTCGATAAAGGAATGTGTACCAATTATGATCGTCAGATGTTGGTTTTGCAAGACACCTTAAGAGGAATTAATTTATTGTAAGTCGCTGTGGATAAGAGCGTCTGCTAAATGACCAAAATGTAAAATGTCTAACGCACGGGAGCCTCTCAGCGTGGGTCCTCTCTCTCCACATGCTGAACCAGAACTCGCTTTACATATATTTTTTAACAGAACATTTATTTTCCTTATTTTGGTCCAAGCCCCCATGGGTAGGGATCATGGTGGGCTGGATACTATAAATACAGACACGAAGATAGCGTAGTTCCCCAGCTACTCCTTCATTAGCAGCCTCTGAGTGAACGTCTGACACCAACTAAAATGTTCTGGCTTTGTACAAGTATAGGTGCATCAATAATTAAAAAAGCGAATCCCCAACAGAGGGATACTATGGGTATCGTAAAATATCTGTGGGATCCTAATGCGGCCTGAGGAACATAAGAGAGCCTCATACATTATCCTTGGAATATGTATTACTTCTGACATAAGCGTCGTGGATATACACTACACAATGCCTTGTAAACGTATTCAAATCCCTGTCTAATTCACAAGTTTTACTGAATTACAAAGGGTACATTGAAACTTCATTTTTAATGAATGCACACTGATAAGGATTGCTGGATCCACGCGCAGAGCGCAGGAGGTTTATTTGAAAGGTACACCCATATAGCAAGGGACGGTTGGGCAAGAAGTGGAAGGGCGGGCAGAAGGTCTCAAGGCCGGGCAGAAGGTCCGTCACTGGGTATCAAGGTAGACAAGAGGCCAAAGTAATGAAGGGGAAAATCCAGAGAGTTGGTCAGCAAGCAGGCACAGGTCAGGATATCACACTAATCTACGACAAAGAAAAAATACTTGACAGACGGCCATAGTTGAATTGCAAATCACACAAACAGTACCTCGCAAAGGCCAGGGTGTGAATGGCCAGGCTTAAACAGAGGCTGCCGGTAGAAGAGGGAGAGCACAGGTGAATGGAGTTAACCGATTAGCACTCAGGTGATTAGGATCTTCTGTGAGGGGTGCATTTAAGGGATTGGGTGAGTGAGGTGCGTTTCCCAGTCTGGTGGGAAGGTCGAGGATGAATGCTCATTCTGATTGATATCTTATTTAAAACACCAATACTTAAAATCAGATATTGTAACATGAGATTTATAATGGGGAATATTTGTAAGAAAATATAAAAAAGAAATGTCTCCTGTGTAAGTATTTAAACCCTACACTAATATATGATAGAATCACCTTGTGCTGCAAAAGCATTTTTTTTTTTTCGGTAATTACATAAACAGCTATGTGCACAGTGGTGCTTGTGCATCAAAAAAAATAAAATTGCCATCTATTCTCAATGATACTGAGATTAGGACTCAGTGCTATTTATAGGATATGCATTTCAGGATATTCACATGTTTGGAATTGAGGCATTCCAATAATGCTTCGGCCCTGTGGTTAGGATCATTGTCCTGCTAAAGAATGTCCACCTCAGCTTTATAGTGGCCTGAAGCAGGTTTTTTGGCCCTATTTTCCCTTTGGTTTTACCAAGATTCCCAGTCCCTGCTGAACCTGCAGTATGAGATTTTACATTGGAAATCATTTTACAATAGCCTAACTTATTCAAAACATGTTGATGCACAAACATGCCGCTATTAAAACTCTCACTAATAACCGCCTGTTTTGGGAGCTAACCTTTGCAATGCCCTTGCTAGCGCACTAGCTAAAAGGAATATACAGCCAGCAATGCATTTAGCAATTAGCTTTAGCATTGTTTTGATTAGACTCATGTCAGCTGCACATAACCAATATTGAATTGGAGAAAATTAGATATTTAGAAGCAGTGTGGACGCACGCAGCCCGTTGCATTGTTGATGTCTTGGATATACGTGTGGACTGCCTACTTGTAAGTGTTTTGTGACACTCAGGTGGCTGTTAAGGGCTTGAGTCGCCCCTAGCATTAGAGAACGCCCCTAGAACGCCCCTAGCAGTCACCCCTAGCATTAGAGAACGCTCCTAGAACGCTCCTAGCAGTCGCCTCCAGCATTAGAATACGCCCCTAGAACGCCCCTAGAACGCCCCTAGCATTAGAGAACTTAACAAATTGTAGAACTGATGATTTGGACTGGTGGTGCACAAGTAAATGCAAGTAATTGACTGCCACATGTTATTAAACCATTACTGCACAACGACATACAGAACACAGAGCCTCTACTTAACAACATCATAATATGTGGATCTGCCGGCAGTTTGCAAAACATATGTGCTCGTTTCCCTCTCAGTAGTCAAGCGCACAAGCAGTTCATAATCTTAGCCTGTTACAGCCAGCACTAGTTCATTTGAAATGTATGAAGAAACATAGTTTATGTGTATGCTAAGCGGTCGCCAACGTAAAATGTTTCAAATGACAGCAATGAGTCGTCTATGCTGGACAGGATGTAAAAGGGAGGCTTAAAAGATTGGGACTATTTCCAGTTGTCGTCGTGTGTTCGTAGAGTAACTGAATAACTTACGTTTACTGGGCGGCTGTAGAAGGTAAAGGCCTATTGGTGGCTGTCTGAGGGCGATATTATAACATGTATGTTGTTTTGGCTTATTTGGTGTGAGCGTGACTGTTTTGCCACCAAAAAGTACATTAAGCACAATTGCACTATGACTCATCGTCCTTCATAAATGGAGACTCAGGTTCCAGCATGAGGGTACTCTAGCATGAGAGCCTATTAGCATGAGAGCCTGTTAGCCATCATTCTGTGTCAGACGAATGGTCAGTTAAGGTAAACCTTTAGAAATGTAGTTGGAACATTCATCTTTTTCATAAAGATAAGAGGAAACCCAACACATTTGAAATGTTGCTGAGATTTGGAGAGGTTTGCACAAAGGTTTGGCCACTGCTCCTCGCAAAGGGGCCCTTGAAAAGTCATTGATGGAGGGAGCAACTTTCGTTCGATGGAAAAACATTAATGCGAGGTAATTTAGTGCAACATTATAATGCGTTATCATTTAAGAAAGCTCATTTAGTTAGACACTTCAACAGTGAAGCGCGCCTGGAGTTGTTTACTTAGACTGAACATGATCTTCCACTTCCCGTCCCATCTATTCAACTAAGGATAGCTTAGCAGTCAAGACGCACAAGGTAAGTCACAGTGCAGACACACACTCTTCCCATTATGTGATCATTGGCTCGAGGGGAAACAAAATGAAATCAAGTTATAGGAAATCTTCATGACTAGCACAGACTAATAGCTCATCTTGTGTGAGGACGCAGAGACAGAGGATATACCCCAAAAAGTGATTTGGGTTTTCATACCATAGTCTGTAAAGAACTGTATTGGAAATAATAAAATAGTTATTAGTAAATAGTTAATAGCAGTATCCAGATATATAGCCATGCTGTATCCATCCCACAGTTAAATGGGGGTTCTTTCTCCCAACAATTGTATACTAGGTTAACATTTTTAATTGTTTTAAGATGGAGGTGCCCAGGATCATTTACAAAACATACAGAATAAAAGGACTTAGATGCCCCTCCATTTCTGGTGAGATGAGATTGAGATTACAGTGTACAACAACATTAGTATTCTCACCCAACATGGGCCAGCGCCTGCTGGTTTTCTGTTCTACCTCATCATTAATTGCACCCATCTGGTGTCCCAGGTTGAAATACCTCCCTGATTGATAGAAAACAAAATGGTGGAACTGGGGTTTTAGGGCCAGAATAAAATACCCCTGGTGTGCACTGTGAGCCACACCAGAGAGAAGGCGAGTGACGCAGCCTTCTCTGAAAGGCTTGACATGAAACAATGGATACTGTGTGCTGACAGAACAGGCAATCAAGTACCGCATATGTATATTTAAAATAGGAAATATCCACACATAACCCACTAGAAATTGGAGATGAAAATACCACAGTATCAAAGTTCCATTAGATGAGACGCAACACTCCCGCGGAAGGGATACATGAATACAGAAATCATTCCCGATAAAAAGACTAACGGTGCTGGAAATGTAAAAAAGGAGGTATTTAGAGGAGAGAGGGAAAAAATGATTTAGAAAGTAGCAGGAAATATACATATCAAAGAAGAGACATGGAGATTCCCCTCCCTATCGCACTGTGTTCCTGCAACTCCCTCTCTCTCTCTCCCTCTCTCTCTCTGTTAGCTTAGAAAGTGTGGTTGGAAATTCCTAGGTAACAAAAAGTGCTAGCCGCCAAATTATTATGCACTACTATTCATAATCCATAGGTTATAGTGACAGATTAGTCTAAATAAAATGTTGGGCAGGACGTGAAGCAGGACTGCAAATGCCAGATGAGACACTGGTCCCAGTGAAGCGTGTTTCATGTTAAGATAACGACGCAAGCGCTGTCGAAGACAAGGAAGCGCGAAGAAAAAGTGTGGAACATCCCTTTGAGATTCAGCTCCCTGTCTGTAACAGAAGACTATCGTCTGTACGAGTGGCTACATACAGAACATTCTCTGTCTTCAAACGGAGTCTGCTGCGGCAAGGCGTCAGAGAATTGCAACAATCATGTGACATCTGGTCCAAAGAGAGGACCTGGTCATTTCGGGGACAAAGTTTTCAGACAAGGGCATAGGAGCCAGGCGGACATGTAGAAATAAATTGAACCCCACACAATTATAAAAAACATTTTTTAAGGTCCCCCCCCAATGCATTGACTGTGGTAGACATACAGTAATGTATTGAATGTGTTAGACATACAGTAATGCATTGAATGTGGTAGACATACAGTAATGCATTGAATGTGGTAGACATACAGTAATGCATTGAATGTGTTAGACATACAGTAATGCATTGAATGTGTTAGACATACAGTAATGCATTGAATGTGGTAGACATACAGTAATGCATTGAATGTGTTAGACATACAGTAATGCATTGATTACAATAGACAAGGTAATGAATTGACCGTGTTAGACATGCCGTAATGCAATGAATGTGTTATCTTATGTTTTCTGTGTCGATCTTCTGTGTGTCTATCTCTCAGTCTCTCATATACAGTCACTTTTCAGGGCGTTGTTTCTCCAGCTCACTGGATGATGTGTGCGCAGGGCAATGCATTTGTCACACAGCTTTACCCATTAGCGGCGTAGAGGTAACGCTTCACCTTTTGGTTTTGAGGAGGAGTATACAGGATTTGTCAGGGGAGATGGGAAGGTGCTTTATGGCTCCAAATTTCATCACAATTAAGGCTTATGGGGCAGGTGGCATAATCGTTGCCCTATAAATGTCTCTATGTAGATTACATGCTTCTTGCCTGGCTAAGCCTGGTAATTGATGAACTCCAATGCTGATGTTTTTATATTATTTGTAATTTGTTTATTAATTAAGATAACACTTATTTTGGGACCTCAACCAAGTAAACACGATTATGTGCTCGGCGGGGTTGAGAGCTGCACGAACATTCCTGAAACAGGGAGACGGCTGCCAGTGAATATCTAGCAGTCTTTAGAGAACTTTAATTCATGGATCATAATTCTAAAAATAAACAGTCATACTCGATTAACGCCAGTAACGTGAACATTATTGAGCTGTTAAAAAACACAGCAAAATTGTAAAAGAGTGATAACAGCAAAGGACTTGATGTCTATTCAATATTCTGAGATATTATAAAGCTGGCTAAAAATATCTGAACCTTGATTACAAACCACAACTAATTATTGTACTTGCACCTTCCACAATCAATTGTGATCTAACAAATAGTCATCAAGCCTTGATAACATATGTCCGATGACGGTCTACCGCAAACTGGTTGTGAAAAGAAAAAACAACGTAATTCTGAGGTTAAAATAACCACGGGATTACAGAGTCAAATATTCCGTCAAGAGTTCTGTCGTAGGGTGAAACTGTTTGTGTTATTCAAGTTTGCGGTTTTTCAACCACACAGACACGGAAGGAATTTCCATGAAAAATGGAAAATAAGTGCAGAATGCGATACGACAGGCTTGGATTTACATAATATTAAGATCTTCAACATCGTTTTGATAGGTGGGTGGCAGGGACTCTAAATGTGACCTCTGCTCAGCTGGCTCTAACTGAAAGAGCACATGCCTGTAAGGATCCTCGAAGAGCACAATGGGAATGGTTGAATGGAGAAGAACAGAAAGTCACAGAAAGAAGGAGAAATTACACTAAAATACAGCCGGGACATGATTGATGCAGGGCTATATTTAGAGATCAGCGGCGGCCTTGTGGTGGCAAGGCCTGGAGATCAGTGTGTGTGTGTGTGCATGTCTGCGTGTCCAAAGGCTGTTCCTTCTTGTAGGGAGTAGGAGCTGTAGTCACCGTCAGGCTGGCGGGGAGATCAGATGTGAGCAGGGAATAACATGCTCCATTTGGCCTGTGAGTGGAGTCGGGGTTGGAGAAGAGAAGACTCCATGATGTATTGAGCCGATTGCCAGGCGGATGGGGCATAAGGTGGAGGCACTCGCTTTGCCTGTCAGCAAATATACTTTTTCCCCCACACGGAACATGCAGGAGTGGCCTGTGTGTGTGTGCGGGTGTGTGTTGATGGGTGTTGGGGGTCGAAGCTACATGTTGCATCACATGGAAGCATGAAGCCAGGCAGTTTTCTTAAGATTCTGCTTCCAACCAACAGGGAGTAAGTGGCACTAACCCGAGTCATTACACTTGACGAAGAGCAAAGATCGGAGGGTGGAGGGGGGGTGGGGTGCTGTGAGGAGGGTCATGGAGTGGTGTGGGGGGGGGGGGTCCTGCCGAGCCTCTGGTCATGTGACTCTGGCACTCTGTGGCCTTCACGTTGGTTACCCTCATCAAAGGCTGGTGGGAGCAGGCGAGGCCATAACATGAAGTCTCCCCTCCCTTTGCGGAAAGCTAAATGCTAATGTTATATTCCTGGGAAATCTAGAGAAGACTGTTTATATATATATATATATACATTCAATCAAGTTGATAATACATAAAAATATATATATGTATTTTTTTGCTTTTAATGAAAACCAGGAACAAAGAAACAAATGAGTGCCGATGAAGCTCTTTATTACCAGCCTCTCCCTCCATCCCTCGTCAGAACACGGGCTTTCAGTTAGAGGCTAAAAGGCTGGTATCACCATCTAGAACCACATATTGGCATCATAGAAGCCAGCCTGCAGACATAAACACGCATACAACCGCACACTCAACCACGCTCACACACAACCACACACTGAAACCCACAAACGATTTACACACATATGTAAGTACACACGAACACACACAAACACACACACGCAATCTTCAGCGCTCTAGAGCTCTTTACTGCTCTCACCGAGGGAAGTGAGCTGGGGAAGCACTTTGATGTGGGAACACCGAGGTCAGAGTGTCTGTGCAGCGCTGAATTCCATCCCCCACAACAATTCCTTTTGCACCGTTACTGGCTTGAGTTTGCGATCCCATCTTCAAAACAAAATGGAGAAATTAATCCAGCAGACAAATATACGAATATGGAGTGGACAATGATAAATGCCATGTTTACAGCTACAGTCACCGAACTGGCTAAAACAGCACTTGAAGGCTGTATTGGAAGGTTTCCCCTCATCCATTTAGTGCTTTCTGTTCCTAGAACCAGGGGAAAAGGTCTCTAACCAGCACATAAACTAATCTGAAATGTCATGTCTTATTAGAGGCAAATGTGAGGAAACGTCTCGCTCGCTAACCTAGCCGAGTCAATGAATTTGTCAAAATTTTATGATAATTCATTCAATTACTCTTTAGACATTTAAATGATGTGGGGCGGGTGGGTGAGAGGGTCTGGTCCGACTGAGGGGCGGGGGAGGGGATTGGGGAATAATCCTGCACTTGATATTACACTGCCTCCAGAGGCTTTTTAAGAGCTCCATATCTCAGCATGAGGACTGTTAAGACTTCTCCATTTACGACTCAGCCACCCCCCACCCCCCCATCGCATTCTCTCTCTCTCACTTTCTCTCACACACACACACACACTCCCCGCACACACACACACACTCCCCACAACCACGCACGCACACACACACACACACACGCGCACAAATAAGCACACACAAAAGACCCGTAGAAACGCCTCAAAAAGAAAATGTAAACATAAATTATAACACGCACAAATATCCACACTGAAAGTACGAAGATGAATAACCTCAAACATGCTATGCACATCCAAACCCACCCACACAAAGGCTTCACACCCCAAGCCCCCACCCCGTGCTTCTATCACACTTTCTTCCTTGCTCTCGCTCCCTCTCTTTCTCTCTCTCACACACACAGACACACACACACACACCATTCTACCCTGCTTTCCTGGGAGAATGACAATAAAAAGACCCTCCGCTCTCCTCAACCCCTGACCCTTGATCCCTCGGGTTCTCTTGGAGGAGGGGTCGGGGGGGTCGGGGCCTGAGAAACAGTCCTCTGTCGGAGTGCTCTGCATCATGGGTAAGCTCCCCCTCTAGTGTTCACAGCCGTCTCCTCCTCTCCACCAAGCCGTCTGCTCCTCTGATCCTCACCAAACTCTCCCAGTCAGGGAGACAGTTGGTGAGGATCCCCAGTCACCCGCTAATGGCCAAACCTCTGGTTACTTCACACTGAACGAGACAACAAACCTTAAGTGAATGTAGGTGCGGTCCGGTAAGTTCCAGCGTGTTTAGCCCATGGTTTCTGTAAATTAACATCCCCGACAAGACAGGGTACTTTATATGGCACTTACAACTTTACAATGCTCTTAGAGTAACGTTCGTTTTCACCATACTCTTGTTTTGGAATTAAAAAAAAAAGAGTATAAGAGTAAACTTCCGGCGTTCTGTCGTGACGCCCAAGTGAATATTCATATATAGCAGCCATAGAGCATTTGTCTACAGCCGACGTTTGCCAAGACATCTACAGCGCAGGGACCGGCTAGCTTTGCTTAGCATATCCTGCGGTTATGCTAATTAGCATATTTCTGTCTCTCCGGATGTACCCGGGCGTCCCTCTACAACCGTCGCAAACGCAAGACGAAGGCACCGAAGAAGGGCAGCAGGGAGGAAAACAGAAACAAACCGATAATCTACTACTTTGTCTCCCTAAACGAGAAGCACTCGGATTCTCATGTAGACAAGTCATTCTGCAGGAGCCACTAAAGCCCCACTGGGCCCAGAGAGAGCATACATCGCAGGCCGCTCATTTCAAAGATCTTTTGCAATCAGTAACACAATGGAGGCCCTCATTTTATGCTGCTACATCATAAAAGTGCTTCCTTTGTTACATTTCCATCCTTAAAAGGGTCTTAATCCTTCTCCTTTCAGCCGGGTCTATGGCAAATTCCACAGGGACATCCCATTCGCTGCGAGGGCTGGAGTGACCCACTCAAAAACCAGCATGCAAGGCTTTGAGCCTTTCTTCGGCTGCCACTCTCCTGAGAACATTAAATGGTACTTTTCATCCCCCTCACCATAGGGGGAAGCCCCTTAATGATGACAGAGAAAGAGAAATTCCTCCACTCTGTCCTATGACACCATTCTGCTGTCAAGCAGGCGTCTCGGCGGACAGAGAATCAAACATGGCTTCCTGCAGGTGGAGTGGCCATGAAGGTCACGGCACAGCCCAGAGAGAAGACAGGGCAGGCGAGAGAGAGAGGGATGGAGGGAGGGAGGTAGACCTTCAGATGGGACGCTGCGTTCCCACAGCAAATTAAGTCATCCGCGGAAAAAGCAGGGGGAGGGTGGGGGGCTTTCATTTCATTCTTTTATTTATTCGACCACTGGATTCTTGTGTTTCAGTGGTAGACATCTTGTTTTTTTCTTCTCATCCTTTCAGTTCTCTGAGCGGCCCACTCCACATGACAAGTACTGGGCAGTACTGTAGGTGTGTGTTCTGAGAGAGAGCAACAGTAATCTGTGCTGGCAGCTGAACGCCGGTCTCTTCTGCTCAGCTCCTTTCATGGTGCTGTTTTTTGCTTCGGTTTCTATTTTTTGTCACGTTCAAGAGCCTGTTCTTCAAAAAAAAATAAAAAAAAGTTTTAGCTTCTTGGCGTCTGGGCCATGTCCGATCTTCCCCGCATGAGGCTTTCTCTGAGTGGGCAAAACAGGGTTGATTAATCAGTGTGAAACCCCCAGCCGCCAGGGCCAGCCCTCTCCACGCAGAACTCCCCAATGAGAACATTGTACTGATATAAAACACATGTCAATCAAGGGCTACGTTCACCATCCATCGAGCATATGCATTCTGTTTTTCAATTTTTAAAATGCAAGTACAAATTGATGAGTGTTTCCGGCATATGTTTTACCCCTCACACTATATCACCCAGTGATAAATCTCTGTCTACTGCAAACTATGTATGCATAGTGACAGCACCAGAAGATTAGGGTTAAGGTTTGACTAAATTATTATTATAAATATTTTTTTAAATAAAATTTTGAATCAGACCACCAGTTTAGGGCTTCCCAGCATTGACAAGAAAGATGATCTTGTGAACCATTTAGCATTTTGTCAATAAAAAAAAAAAATACCCTGGCTGGCGTTTTGTCATTCTGCTAAGGAGAGGTGTAACTATCTACTTCCTTGGGCTGAAACTCTTCTTGCCAATTCTCTATGCAGGTCAGCCCACTGAAGGACTAATGCTCTGGGATTTGGCCAGGTGAACAAGTCACTGATAGTCTCCGTCCAGAAATAAAAGAAGACTGGAGAACTACTCCAGTCCATAATCCTTTTCACAAAGGCCTTTCTCCTCTGTAATGGCTTTTCTGCCTGCCTAGGTTTGATCGTATCAAAAGTCACAGAGAAATGTACATGTAAGTCTTGTCAGTGTGTGTGTGCCTGTGTACTGAAAGGTGCTGCTATCTAACCGTAATTTGGGGGCAGCTTGGGAAATCTTAGCTTTGGGAATCGAGTGCGTAAATACCAAACATTGGTATATTTTTGTCATTTTGCTAGTTAGTAAATGCAATAATAAGAATGCCAAGTGGAATAAGTAGTAGTAGTATGTAGAGTACATTCTACTCAGTGGAGTAGCCAGCAGCAAAGTCAATGCGAGAATGAACACAACACAAAAGGCAAACATTGAATGAAATAGTCCCCAAGATGTATTAATTACACTGCACAAAACAATTAAGGAGGTTGTCATCACAGTATAACACCAAGTCAATTGAATGTCATGGTTATTAATCTGTCCAGTTAGGAATCTGTCATGTTTTGGTGCACATGAAAGTGACAACAGGTGCACTGGAGAGGCAACAGCAAGACAATCCCCAAAAAGGGAATGATTTTGCAGGGGGTTGCCACAGACCGTATTACTCTCTACTTATCCTTCTTGACTGATTCTTCTCTAGTTTTGCATGTTTACTGAGCACATATGAGGCGGTACCTGCAGCCTATTCAGGTTGCACAGGTAGTCCAGCTCCTTCTGGATGGCACATCCATACGTGCTGTCGTAAAACGTTTTGCTGTGTCTCCCAGTTATGTCCCAAAGCATGGAGGAGATACCAGGAGACAGGCCAATACACGGGGAGAGCAGGACAAGGCCATTTAAGGGCATCAACCCTGCAGCAGGACCACTATCTTCTCCTTTGTGCGAGGAGGAACAGGAGGAGCACGGCCAGAGCCCTACAATATGACAACAGGCTACTAGTGTGCATGCTGCTGACCAAACTGTCAAAAACAGCCTCCACGAGGGTGGCATGAGGTTGTCCTATAGTGTGACCTGTGCTCACAGCCCCGCACCATGCAGGTTGATTAGCATACGCCAGAGAACACCAGAATTGGCAGGTCCACCATTGGCGCCCCACTCTCTTCACAGATGAGACCAGGTTAACGTTCAGCGTGTGACAGACGTGAGTCTGGAGATGCTTTGGTGAACGTTATTCTGCATGTATCCTCATCCAGCATGACTAGTTTGGGGCCGGGTCAGTGATGGTCTGGGGAGGGATTACCTTAGAGTGTCGCACAGACCTCCACATGCAAGCCAACGGTGCCCTGACTGCTGTTAGGTACCGGGATGAAATCCTCGGAAACATTTTCAGACCTTACACTGATGCAGTGGGCCCTAGGATTTTCCTGGTGCAGGAAAGGGCCTCACGTGGCCAGAGGCTGTTCAGGAGCTCACTGATGCCCTGATCCAGGTCTGGGAGGAGATCAGGACAACATCCATCGTCTCATCTGGAGCACGCCCAGATGCTGCGGGGACCATACACATTATGACAGCCTGCGATTTCAATCGTTCACTTTGTTTGTGTGTTGGAATCCAGCCCTCAACGGTTGGTGATTTTGGTTTCCACCAACAGTTGTAACGTCATTTTGTTCTCAGCTAATTACAGAATGTGTAGTAATTCGATTTTTTTATATATTTCATCGAGATCCGATGTGTGATTGAAATTTTTTGGAGCACTGCGGTCGGACGGTTGGCAAATAAAGTTGATAAACTGAGCGGAGCTGCACTTTTAAAAACCCAACCCTTGTCCTACAGGAGGCCAAGAGTGCACCGTCAGGAGGAGCGACTAATAAACAATAATAAGAAGCAACACCAACACCGGAGTCTGATTAAGGGCTAATGACCCGTCAGTCACCGGCCCGGTAGAGTGTACCGGCGCCCGACGCCGTCGGAGACCTCATCGCTCAGAGTCTGACGCCAGGCGTCCGAGGCGCCGCCACGCCCACTCACTTAACACGGCACGGTGCCAGCTGTGACGGAGAGAACGGGTGGAGCCTTTCCAGTAGAGGACCGGGGACTCCACGTGTTCGGAGGCCTTCAGCGAAGGGAGCAATAGAGTTTCTACTTTTTAATTCGCACACAGCCGCGACGTGTTGGACGATAGCCTATCTTAGCCCAGCGCCCCCTCCGTCCGTCACCGGCTCCCTGATATGGCGGCAGCCATTTTCAGGCAGTGGTTTCTGCGGCTTTCGCCCGGACTCCTGACACTCGTGACAAATTGGGTGTGGAAGCGAAGGTGATGGGCTGTGAAAGCAGCCTCCACCCGACATCCAACGCACACACACGCATGCACACACACACACGCATGCACACACACACACCCCCGCTCTCTCTCTGGTGATGGCCGCGGGAGAAGACCTGGATGTAAAACAGAAGCAATGTAGAAAACCGGAAATTGAATTCTTCGCTTTCCCCATACCCCACCCTGACCTTTGACCTTGCACTGCCTCGTCCAACATCCGCATGCATTTTAACATCGCCTGCCCTTCATCGCATTCTTGTCCCCGCTGCCCCATTTCACGTACTCATCGTTTTCTGTATTTTCCCCTTTTTAAGGAACAGAAAAACATCCAGGGAATGGATTTATTCACGTTGAGGTTTATGTGGAACATAATGCATTGTTAATGTGGAACAGATAGCTCTTTAACCCGTTGCTTGTTTTATCAACCAACAGCCCCACACCCGGCCGTTCATTCCCAAGAATTTATTAAGCAATTAAAATCCTTACATTACGCACCTTTTACGGTGCAAATTCGAGTAATTTTAACCAGGGATAAATTATTATAGCGAATTGTATAGCAATTATCATAACATTACACTAATTCCCAGAGAAGTATTTAAATTATATGGTTGGTTGATTGCTTGAATTAAGGAGACATTTTCGATGAATACTCAAAGCACAGCTCATCCTACCGAGATCAGAAAGGTTTTCCGCAGCTCAGTTAGGGGGTCCAACGGCACAAACACACACTGTCACGTTCGGGTTCCTTGTTTGCTTAAGTCTATTGAGAAGAGGACTGTTGATGCCAATAAACATGGGAACAATTTAAAACAAATTCTGTCCTTATTTAATTTGCTCATGTTCTGGAAAAGTGCAAATTAAAAAGTCAAAGGAAATGTCGGCCCTCTCCAGACGCTTTGCTCTCCGCCAGAGAGGAAAAGAAAGGACCTCTTTGTTGCCGCGAACACTTCAGTCTCCAGCTCTCTCTGCAGGACCGACCAGCAGAGAACAAAATGAACGCCTGAACGTCAACTATGACTTGCTTCACGGACAGGTCACATGGACACACGCTCGCAGAAGAAAGTAGTGGAAGAGGTACAAAGAAAAGATGACATGCTTCATAACAGAATAATCGTGTGGCCAATCGATATGGTGTCTGACCGTTATGGTCTCTTGCTGACCCCACTGTGAACCATGACCTCTCCCCCACCTGACTCCGCGGCTGTGTTTGAACGAGAGGCAATGTGTCATTATTCAATTAAATTTATATTTTTGCTGTACACTAGAGGGGCATAGGGGAGAGGGGGGGCACTATGACACGATGAGATCCAAGGAAGCCAAATCCATAGATGAAAGGAAGTATTTTTAAATATACTAAGGTGATTAAACGTCGCACAGCGTACCGAGCAAATTGTCTGCCAAAATTAGTCAGCTTTTACAATTGTCTCAATTGAAAGACAGGGATGGGGAACAAAAAATTAGCGCAGAAAGAACAAGGGCAACTACTTATTTCAATTGCAACACATAGTCATTGTGAGAAAAGGGAATTATTATTACATGGGGGTGGCTGGTACATTGTTCATCTAGATACTGAACAAAAAAAACTTAATTTCGCATGGAATCGTGGCTGTAATATTGCTTGCGGGAAAGATCTTAAATCTCCACCTTGCCCCCCAACTCCATATAAAGAGGCCTACATTTAGGTATTGCACACTTGAGGGCAAAAACAACTACCCTTCTTGAATGGATGTAAACCCCAATATCTTCATGACATCTTTGCCATTAATTGCTTTACACAAAAATACTGACAACCACCGAAGATGTCTGTTTGCTGGTATCACATTTTCTAAATCTGAAAGGGATGGTTAAAAATGTATATTCCTTGATCAGTCTGTATTTACCACATTGTGAGCCCGCTACAATACATAAAGCAAGGCCAAAATATTTTTAGCAAAAAAGTACATACATGTTTTCAGTGTGCTTTTAATGTGTCCTGCATTCCAAATACCTCTTAATTACATTAATATATACAAACTTTATTGTTCCTAACCCTGTAGTGAAGAGTGTACTGATGTTTTTCATTATCAAAGACGGATCAGGCAATTGACATGGCTTTAAAATCAAACATGCTGTTCTTTGAGAAGACTGTGCCATGCCAAACCATGTGAGCTTTATATTTACAACTGAGCGAGTGTTAGCTGATATCTGGAATTCAATTCCTGTGCTGGCTGATACTACACACACACAAACACCCACACACATTAAACCAATACATATAACTATTGGAAATATATGTACCCAAATCTAAGTAAATGAATGATGTACAAGGCAAATTCAAAAAGTATGTTTAGGAATCAGAATCCAGCTGAACTCAATAATTACATCGTTTTTATTTTTAATTCAGCATTTCCTAATTCTTCACCGATACGCCTTAACCATTTATCCGTACAGTCTCATAACACCCAACCTGTCCATGTTCCCGGCTGTGCAACTAAAAGACAGTTAGCAGGACCGAGCCACATGCGAGGCGTGGCCATGCTGTGAGTCGTCACTGAAGAGCTTTGTACCGTTTAGAAGCTGTGACCGTGAACGCATGTTTGGCAGTGTGAGGTGTGTGAGATGTGTGCCCCCTTCCCCAACACCTGTAGGTCTGAGGGCTCCATTGCAACCAGCGAGCTGTTGGCGGCTACGCGTTTGAAATGTCCCAAGTGGCAGTGTTTACCCGGGTTCGAGGTACGAGGGGGGAGGGGGGAGAGGGAATGGGGGGGGGGGGGGGGGGGGGGGGGGGGGGGGGGGGGGGGGGGGGGGGGGGGGGGGGGGG
>JACXGK010005335.1:0-33531 GCA_016801125.1 Novumbra hubbsi | reverse complement strand
CTTATCCCAGGTTTAATGTATGTCTAGTGTGACAGGCAGATTAATGTACATTTACTTAGTGGTTAAAGGTGATCCAAATGATGTTGATCATATAGGTAAACAGTCTTATCCCAGGTTTAATGTATGTCTAGTGTGACAGGCAGATTCATGTACATTTACTTAGTGGTTAAAGGTGATCCAAATGATGTTGATCATATAGCCTGTCCTTTATTTAAAGACCGGCGCTAAGGGCCGCTATATATTCATATTTTACTGGGCCAGTCTAAATATAATTAGGATTGTTAAAGGGATTACAGGGATCAACTGGAGTCTTGCCCAGAGTATACTAGTATATATATATATACTCGATATATATATATATATATATATATATATAAATATATATAGAGTGGAACTGGTTAGTGAACTATTCTAAATTCCACAACAAATTAAGCTAATATCAAACAGTTTATCATCATTGTTCAACATTTGTACACTGAACAGCCTCAGCTGACTTTTTTCATTTTAAAAGAAGATTCTGCCTTTCATCTTCGGGGACATCTATAACATCATGATTTATTCAAAAAGCATGTCCCGGTGCTCCATACCGGAGTAAGACTAGGCTGTCGCCGACCAGTGTGCGGTTTTATTCCACGAGAGACTAATAAAACCTAACAATTCCAAATATCATCAGTAATTCACCTATATAGATTTAAATCCTGAAAAGTAATAAACACAAAACCGGGATGTTCTCCCCTGCGCTCACCGCTCATAGTGTTTCCCAACGACCTCTGTCCGCTGCGGCGCTGAAAGTCTACCCGCTTTATAATTGCAGAGAACCGCATGCAGGACATCGGCGGGGTATTATGCTATCGTGTTCCCTTTGCATCCGCCGACATTCTCGTGAAACGCGTTTGCCGAGTCAGGTAGGCTACCTCGGGTTGGCAGGCAATCATGTCGCGCAAGCATTACATACATTGAACGGTCTTACCATTATTAAAACCCCACCACGACACAGAGTCGATGTTCAGCAGCGAGTTGGCAGCGGAGCACTGCATTCACCCTATCAGGCATCAGTGATATAAATAGGAAGGCAGAAAATCGGCCCATCGCACAGAGCGTCTTCTCGGAAGTATATTCGTTTTTCTTTCATCTAGTGGTGTAATGGTGCCTGACGAAGTCGATATAGACCAGCACATTACAAAAATACAGCAGTTGTAAAAGTTCAGTCAAAGTGCGTTTATTGCAGTCAACTGTGAAATGTTGGACCAAGTAATTGAATATATTATGTATATTTCTGCCTTCCCAGTTTTTGTGGGGTCAGATTTTCGCTCTCAAATGCATTGTAATATAAGAACATGTTATTAAATAAGAAGCTGGAGACCTCGTTAGAACCCTGGTAAAATCGAACCTGGTAAAAAAGGAAAAAACGGTCGTATAATATATAAAGATATCTTCAAGAAAATGTATTTGATTTTGCCAGGTTTCACAAGCCTTCTACATCTTTGGTGTATAAAGTCTGTATCGTCGAATGTGCGGGTATACCTTTGTAGTAGTTTCTATTAAGCATATGAGTTTGAATGGCAAAACCAGCAGTCGATTCCGCGCAACATGCGGCAACTAAACGGCACAGCTTGCCCAGCCTCAAAAACAGCCCGAATATGCGCCTAACGTGGGCCAAGTATGGGTTACAATTTAGTTATCACAGTAGGCCAATTTTAGCCTGCTTATGGCTAGTGATACAGCGTGTGAAATAAGTATTGAACACGTCACCATTTTTCTCAGTAAATATATTATATTTTCAAAGGTGCTATTGATATGACATTTTCACCAGATGTTGGTAACAACCCAAGTAATCCATACATACAAACAAACCAAAACAAATAAGTTCATAAATTTAGTTATGTGTAATAATGTGAAATGACACATCAATAGCACCTTTGGAAATATTTAGTGAGAAAAATGATGACCTGTTCAATACTTATTTAACCCAATGTATGTTGCCAACTTGATTCCTCTCCCTATTTTATGATGTGCATTTAGCATTTATGGCCTTGTTGTCTTACTGCAGGAAATCCACTGTGGGTTCATGAGAGTTCGAGAACCAACTCTGCATTTTAGCATACTACCAATTTAAACCAAGTGTGTACCCCAGCACATAAACTTTGGAGAAGAGGGCATTTCCTGGCCAACAACCATAATTTATCTTACATGAGCCCAAAGCACAAGACAAGGTCACACTGTCCTACAACCACTCCTCCATCTTTGGTTGCACTGAGCCAATATGCACAGCTTTGTTGCAGGACCCCCGTGAACAGTTGTTTTGCTGAGAAAAGCTTTCAAACTCTTAAGTTAAGTACTGTAAGGAAGGCCAGTACTGGGAGCGTGTTTCATAGGGGTGATTTCTCCAACTACATTTAAAAAATAGATAATTAGGAAGTTTCTGCAGGATGGCATTATAAACAAACATGAACAAATATCTGGCTTTTGTGAAAGACCTGGGACACCCAAAAACAACAGTGTATAAAAGACAAAGCTTACACCAGTAACAAAACGTAACGCTGTGTGATAGACCAAACCTGTCAAAACAGATTCTGAAGCATGCATGTATAGCATACTACCATAGTCCAGAACTGACAAAAGTGGCCTTAAAATTTGTCGAGATGACAGACAACCTTTGCTTCTATAAAATATTACTATATCTTAAAATGTCTTACAACCCCACTAATTTGGGTTTTAAAAGAGTAGTAATTTTGATCTAAACCTATGTTTTTAGAAAAAAACATACTTTGTTTTATTGACATTCAAAACTAATCAAAGATCTGTAAAGTATTTTTGTAAACGTTGGAAATCAGACTGCAAGAGCAAAAAAGCTTGTGCGAGCTGTCGTGTACAATACTGTATCAGCTGCATAAAAATAAAATGACTTGAAAATAATTTATATAAATAGTAAACAGTAATGTACCCAAAATTGAGCAACTCCTCTATGAAATACAATACATTTAGATTTATACCCATCCACTGTAACCATTAGAGTTCCATCACTGAGATATTCATTTTAATTCCAAGGAAGACAGGATGACAAACAGTATTGAAGACCTTCCGTGCTTATCATGTGGTACGCCCAGGGTAGAAGGGGGAATCAAGCAAAGCACCAGAGAAGCAGGTCACCGGGGCTAACAAGAATGTCTTTATTTCGGACACCGTAAACAAAACCTCACCTGAAACACCACAATAACTTTCAGCTGTGGGATAATCCAATTTAAATATAGGGGTGTCTCTGTCTTCTCCCTCTTGAGGTCACTGTCCCCGAGGCACCTTCTGTCAGGGGAAAGATACAGAGCGGTTAGAAGGGGGGTTTCCAGGACCTTCTTTCCTGAGGGTTTGGCCCAGTCCTCCTGGTTCATAGGTACACCCTTGGCTGCTGATTGGCTGCAGTTGGGAAGCAGCCAGGTGACCAGTGAGCACAGGTGGAAGTATTCACCCTTAATTATCTCACCCCGGCGCTGCTTTCCCATTCTCCCTGGCTCTGTGCTCGTCTCCCTTCACTAGGGCTACCACAATTAGCAATGGAATTACAAGCCCTAGTAAAATGCTCAAAAACCAGCTCCACTTTAAGAAAAACATAGATGCAATACATGTTAGTATGGACAAGATACATACAAGGGTTGGATTCTATTGATTCTGATACATGTTATGGGACAATTATCCTTAACATCTTGTGGAAAAACACCACAATCCATATATTTATTAGAAACATTTTTTAAAACGTTATCAATCAACTTATACATTGTAGGTTGTCATGTTGATGAGCTTTGTAAACAACCAGTCAGGTTAATAAAATCAGGTTTAACTTTCCAGTACTGCACGTCAACGTATTTGTAGTGACAGAGGATCTCCGGAAGACACCAGGTAATATTCTAGTAACACAGGACAAACTCTCCACTAAGTGTGTGTAAACATCAAATGTATAAATGTTCAAGTATCTAAATCGTGTCAAAATGCCCTATCGAACATGACTGTCAAAGCTGTGGACACTAGAAGGATGAAGGAGTCCCAGACATATGAAAACAGTTTTTTTAAGTAAGGGAAATGTGTTGTGATTGGCCATCATTGACACAAACAGATGCATGTAAATAGAGAGAGTGGAGTCTGATTGAACCACTGCTGCACAGGAACAAACGTCCTAATGATGACAGACAGGGGAAGGGACCAATCACAGGGGTTGAACAGAAACATGGAACACTTGAGTATTAAATAACAGAGAGAAACAAAGGACAACCAAATACAAACACATGGACGTGACAAATTCCTGGGGATGTGACAAAATGTATTGCATCTATTTATTATTTTCAATCTTAATGACTGCGTAAAATTACATTACATAGTTTTGGCATGATTATCAGGAAGCTTTAGGCACAACTTGATTATATTAGAGATTTGCATTCAGGACTAATAAGATAAATTTTCACTCAAATATCAAATAAAAATTCTAACAAAAAATTGTTGGAATGGCTGGAAATGCATTTTCTCTCACCCAACTGCAAAAGTACAGTTGCAGCAAAAAATTGGCAGGATTTTCTCTTGATCCCATAAAAAGAATATGTAGAATTGCAAAAAAACATCCCCATAAATGCTAGGACAGGCCCTGCTTGTATTAGGCAGATGTGTACAAATGAGCACGCTAGTGCTTGACTTACCACAGGACTTGAGCACAATGAGACAGGCAACTATGTCCCAGATCCATCCCACCCAACGTGGACACACGTTTAATAAAAACACTACAGTGGAAATGAAGAGATTCATCATTTACACCAGTAAATTACTCCATATCCGAAGATATGTACAGGGCCTTTTGATTATATTCACGTGTGACAAATGGTAAAGTGACATTTCATTCTGTTTCAAACACTATTGAAAATTATTTATTTTTAAGTAAAATAAAAAACATGTTATTCAACCTCCTTACATTAATACTAGGTACAGATACCTTTTGTTGCTATAACAGCATTAGGTCTTTTGTGCTGAGAACTGTATGTACGGTATAAAAAGAGGATGTGTCTCTAAACTGTTATTGCCAAGTTTAAAATAAAAAATATGTATTTATATTTCTTTCACTGTTCCTGAAGAGCTACTGCCCTGTATGTTCACTCACAAACCACAGCTGTAATGAACCTGATTTAGAAGTATTTACATCAGTTGAGCAAGATATGGGTTGAAAAGAACATAGAAATGGTACAGTAGCTCTCCACTACCACAGTTGGGCTGAACCAAGCATGGAACTCCATTCTATGAGGCCTGTTGGTCTTTATTGTTTGGTTGTAGATGTGTTTAAAATGAATGTAGAAACATGCAAACAGAGACACTTTTCCAAAGTTTGAAATCCTTTTAAACAAGTGTATCTTCCATTTCCTTATTTTAAACAGATTTTAAACACCAAAGCGACTTAGCCATAGAGCTATGACAATAATGACTGATCCCACAAAACGTTTGCTTCGATTCCATAGCACTGGAAAACTGGCTACGTTTTATCCGCATAGTCATTTTACAGATTCTTCTTATCTGTGGTAGCCTATAACCTCTGTGATTGTCCAGCACAATGCAGTTAGGGAAGAAGTGCATCCCAAATAGCAACCCCATTCCCTCTGCTCTGGTCAAAAGTAGGGCACTATTTTTGGAATAGTGTACCAATTGGAGCAGGGTGATTTTGACAAGATGGCTGCGTTGGAACCTAACAATTATGGTGATGTAATTTCCTCCACACTTCCTGGCCTGCGATGTAGGTGGCTCTGACATTGAGAGCGTCATCAAGCAGAACGAAATCTGGCAGAGAGACAGGGAAATGTTTTACTATTTACTTCTCATTCCTTCGCCACACAAACCTACTGCTTGCTTTTAAACCATCTTTCTGCGTTCACTTTGAAATGTTGTTGTCGACCTGAACTAGCAAGTGAGTGATAATTAGTTGACAAATGGAATTAGGTGTGGTAGCTGTGGAAGAGAGCGGTGATGATGAACCCAAAAAATATTTAAACAATGAATACCCACTTCATACTGCAGACCATTTGCTGAATCTCGATAAGTAGCATACACTTGAGAAATGTGTTTGAAATTAAATATATTTTCTTATCTAAATAACTGTTAATGGGACATGAAGGTAATATTTACAGAAAATAAAACAAAATAAATTGTTTCTATAACTCCAAGGCATCAAATAAGACAATAACAAAACATTTTATTATCCATTTTTATCGTTTAGGAGAGAAAGACCATGATTCATTATCATATTCATTTCTTCAAGATTGATTGTGGCCTGATATTCCTTCATGCATTTCCAACATTATCATAGGTATAATTAAGAATGCAAATATTAGTTATGGATATTGTGTGTCTCACCTGCGTCTCCACCATAGTCCAGGATCCCTTTAGCATGACTGATGCCCAGGAGCTGAGCTGGGTGGAACGATGCAGCCTCCAGAGCTTCCTCCACACGGCAGCCTATCAACACGTGAGCAGGGAAAACCGCAAAACACACACACAGTAGCTGAATATTCCGAAGGACTGAGTTTGTCTTTTGAGGCTAAATAACACACACACTCACCTGAAGCCTGTTTGAAGTGCCTGACACACATGTCCATTGTAGCTATACTGCCACAGAGAGTCTTGGTGCCTTAGAGTGAATATAGAGTTCAGAGAGACAAAAACATATTTTTTCACAAAACTAAATAAAAAATGAACACGATTAAAACATTAAAAATAATTATTATTCAGACGTCTAGCTTGTGGGAAAGTCTACATTTTTTAAGAAATGTATAATTGTCACCCCAAATTCTCATTATCAAAATGAGAATTCCGATTCAATACGTTCTTCTACACAGAAATGTAATAATAAAAATATGTAACAATATATTGATAGAAACACAACTAAATGTAAATGTACACATGAATAAATACAAATTAGTGACATTTGTAAAACATGCCATGAATTTATACATATTTATTATCGTAATTATGCTTTTTAGTATTTATTTATTTTATTAATTAATTTGATTATTAAATCATTTGTTTGGTTTTTTTCTGTATTTATTTGTCCATAAGCTAATGAGGGGACAGGGCTTTAACAGTCAGACTTTGCAATCAAGCCGAGAGCGGCTGATAGAATCAAACAAGAGTGCTGTTTTAGATCCTTTGTCCTTGATCCTGATGTTGCACGCGTAGGATATCGGTAAAATCAATATACCTAGTTTAAGCACATGCATCCTTTGTGCATAGGTGACATTAATAAGGTATCAAAAAACCAAGAGGTTGTTTTTGGAAAAACACATTGTCATTTTCACCAAGTGAATAAGCTATGAGAATAGCGTGTCTTTGCTGTGTCATATGTTATGGAGCTCCACCCCCTAAAGGGCGTTAGCTCTTAGCGGCCTACCCAAGCCAGGTAGCGGCCACACTGAGAAATCGAATGCACTTTGGCTCATCCAATCAGGGTATACCTGCTCCTATATAACTAAGCGCGCCCATAGTTTAGCCTCCCGATATAATTCTTCAGCGAGAATGAACAGGGGCAGGCAAGTCTCATATAACTAGTTACATTCCCGCTAACTATTGTTACATGTCGTGGAGCACTGCCCCCTAGAGGGCGTTAGCCCCTAGCGGTTTACGGCGGAGCGACGCAAGCCAGTCCCAACCAAGGGACCCCGCAGTGACATTCATAGATGAACTACTCCCCCTAGGATGAGGAGAGTGGCAGCCAACGCCCAAAGCGCACCTACACATCCCCAAGCCTGCTAAAAAACAGACAAAGGGCACGAGCTGCTGTACTCAACAGAGGCCTGAACCAAGGGGGACATACCTGTGCTATGAACATTACGAGGGGATAAGCTCAACAGCGCGACACTGTTCCACAGGCAAGTGCTGAGGACAGAGAGCGTGAACGAAGACGAAGGCATGTCCAACAGGTTGTAAACGGATAAAAGGTTACGACGTCGACCACGATGCC
This sequence comes from Novumbra hubbsi, assembly GCA_016801125.1. Taxonomy (NCBI): domain Eukaryota; kingdom Metazoa; phylum Chordata; class Actinopteri; order Esociformes; family Umbridae; genus Novumbra; species Novumbra hubbsi. The sequence continues at coordinate 25,553 of JACXGK010005335.1, read as the reverse complement.
ACATCACAAATATCCTCAACTGTGACTCCTCTGAAAAGGGCAGAGGGCGTAGTAACTCCACACAGTGACTTGGCTTGCGCACCCACTGGCTCATAAACTCAAGCGATACACTTGCATAGCCAGTGAGACAACCTCTATTTGAAAAGAGACCTACCGAGCAGCTTATCACCGGGGCACACAAACTGTTGTGGAGAATATCTGATTATTTTCAGTGTATACATAAAATAGCCTTTTATAATGCACAGCTCTTTGATTCACCATTTCTTCTGTGATTTTATATAAAAGTTTCAAATATTATAATTTTTGTTGACTTACTGACCTCAAACTATGTTAAAAGTGTAGAGTAACAAGCCTTAAATAATGCACACCTCTTTGATTGTCTGCTTCCATCTTAGGTGATTTTATAAACACATTTTCCTTGTTTTTACATTAAATAGCTCCTAGGTGATCTCAGGTGATTTCATACACAGTATTGTGAAAACACTATGTGACAACTGCTGATGCAAAAAGGTCTTTATAAATAAATTGGACTAAGTAAAGTTTCTGGCCTCATTTTTGAAGCTGTCCACTTGTTTTTTGTTTGGGCTGGAAGGTTCCAACAGATGTATAAGACTGACCTGCTACATACGCATGGAGCCCCTGAATTTCAATGTCTTGCTGACCCAGTGTGTGGCGGCCAGGAGAGAGACCCATTGCTGCAATGGCATCAGTCACCAACACCAGACCTGTTAACCACATCAGTCACTAACACATTAACCACAATCAGAGCCACATATATTATGCAACAACGGGTGACATAGGAACTGAACACGTCACCCATTTTCTCACTAAATATATTTCCAAAGGTGCTATTGACATGACATTTTCACCAGATGTTGGTAACAACCCAAGTAATCCATACAAACAAAGAAACCAAAACAAATAAACTCAGAAATTAAGTTAAGTGTAACAATGTGAAACAACACAGGGAAAAAGTATTGAACACATGAAGATAGGGAGGTGCAAAAAGGCATGGAAGGCCAAGACAACAGCTGACATCTATCAGTTATTAAAAAGCAATCCAGCCCCTTGTCAGTGCAAATTAATATCAGCTGGTCCAGTCCCAACTGATGGCCTACAAAAAGGTCTCATTCGATACTTATTTAACCCGCTGTGTATATATACAGTGCATCTGGAAAGTATTCACAGCGCTTCACTTTTTCAAAAAAAAATTATGTTTCAGCCTTGTTCCAGAATGGAATTCTTACATTTTTCGTCTTAAAATCCTACACACAATACCGCATAATTACAAAGTAAAAAGTTTGATTAATATTTTTAATAGACTTGCAAAAATTAAGAAAGAAAATGTAAACATGTGCATTTACAGCCTTTGCTCAATACATTGAAGCACCTTTGGTAGCAATTAAAGCCTCAAGTCTTTTAGAGTAGAATGCTACTTGATTGGCACACATTTCTGGGCAGTTTTTTCCCCCCATTTTTCTTTGCAGGACCTCTCAAGCGCCTTCAGGTTGGATGGGGAGAATCAGTGCACAGCAATTTTCAAATCTCTCCAGAGATGTTCAATCACGTTCAAGTCTGGGCCAGGCCACCCAAGGACATTCACAGAATTGCCCCGAAGCCACTCTTTTGTTATTTTGGCTGTGTGTTTAGGCTAGTTGTCCTGTTGAAGATGAACCTTCGCCCCAGTCTGAGGTCTGGAGCAGGTTTCCATCAAAGAGGTCTCTGTACATTGCTGCATTCAACTTTAACTTGATCCTGACTAGTCTCCCAGATTTTGCAGCTGAAAAACATGCTGTCACCACCATGCTTCACTGTAGGGATGGTATTGGCCAGGTGATGAGTGGTGCCTGGTTTCCCCCAGACATGATACTACCACCACCATGCTTCACTGTAGGGATGGTATTGGCCAGGTGATGAGTGGGGCCTGGTTTCCCCCAGACATGATGCTGTCACCACCATGCTTCACTGTAGGGATGGTATTGGCCAGGTGATGAGTGGTGCCTGGTTTCCCCCCAGACATGATGCTGCCACCACCATGCTTCACTGTAGGGCCGGTGTGTGCCTTTTGAAATCATGTCCAATCAACTGAATTTACCACAGGTGGACTCCATTCGTTGGTGAAACATCTCAAGGATGATCAGTGGAAACAAGATGCACCTGAGCTCAATGTTGAGTGTCATGGCAAGGCTGTGAATATTTATGTACATGTGATTCTTTTATTTTTAATAGATGTTTTTTCACTTTGTCATTATGGGATAATGTGTGTAGAATGTTGAGGCTCACAATTGCCATCTAATTCATCCCAAAGATGTTCAATGGGGTTTAACTCAAGTTCTAAATGGTCACCAGCACCTCATCCGTCCTCATGCTGATTTAAGTTCTGTATGGTCACCTGCACCTCATCAGTCGTCATGCTGATTTAAGTTCTGTATGGTCACCTGCGCCTCATCAGTCATCATGCCGATTTAAGTTCTGTATGGTCACCTGCACCTCATCAGTCATCATACTGATTTAAGTTCTGTATGGTCACCAGCACCTCACAGGTTTCTCATTAATGTGTAACACCGTGTGGTGCTGTTGTCCAAGTCAACTCACAAAGTACATTATTGTTACATTCATTTTTTGCCTCCCCATTTGCACATTCACTACCCTCCCATTGTACACTGCAGATGTTTGTCTATGGGGATTACATGGCTATGTGATGGATGTTATCCACCTATGAGCAATGGGTGTGGCTGAAACACCTGAAATCAATAATTAGTAGGGGTGTCTACATCCTAGTGGTCATATAGTGTACATACTAATACCAACCTGTTGGGTGTGCTCTGTGAGCGATACGTAGAGCTGCAGGGTTGGTGTGGATGCCATCAGCAATCATTCCAAAGTAAACCGTCCTGCCTTGTGGAACCTGATCACTGGTCAGAAGACCTACAATACCCGGGTCACGATGGTGGAACTAACCGAACATGGACATAGCAACACAGAGCATCATATTGTTACTATTAGATAACCACACTATTAGATGACCACCGCATGCATCTTTTAGTTGAAATATTGTATTATTATTTTTATTTTCATTATTTTTTTCTATGCATTTGGACAACATGTACACCATAATATTATGACCACTGAGAGGTCAAGTGAATAACGCTGATTCTCGTCATCAAGGCACCTGTCAGTGGGTGGGATATAATTGGCAGCAGGTGAACATTTTGATGTGTTAGAAGCAGGGAAAGTGGGCAAGCGTAAGGATCTGAGCGACTTTGATAAGGGTGAGATGATGTGATGATGGTGAGAACATCTCCAAAACTGCAGCTCTTGTGGGGTGTTCCTGGTCTGCAGTTGTCAGTACCTATCAAAAGTGACTCAAAGTGTAAGATCTACACCCCAGTTCACACTCCCAATCACATCACCCACACAACACAGCCCCTAGTTCCCACGTTCTCAGTCACCACGAATGCAACACTCCTCCAGGTTCCCAATCACCTTAATACTGATCACCTGTTTGTTTCCTCCAGTTCATTATATAGCAAAGTTCTGAGTGCCTTTTCTTTGTGAGGTATTGTTTGCAGTGATCCGGCGACAGGGTTTTGAGCGGCCAAGGCTCATTGATGCACGTGGTCTGCTCCAACAGATGAGCTACTGAAGCTTAAATTGCTGAGAAATGCTGGTTCTGATAGAAAGGTGTCAGAACACACAGTGCATCACAGTTTGCTGTGTAGCTGCAAATCAGTCAGGGTGCCAATGCTGACCCCTGTCCACTGCCGAAAGTGTGCGCATCAGAACTGGACCACAGAGCGATGGAAGAAGGTGGCCTGGTCTGATGAATAAAATGTTCTTTACATCACGTGGATGGCCGGGTGAGTGTGTGTCGTTTACCAGGAAAACACATGGTACCAGGATGCACTATGGGATGAAGGCAAGCAGGCGGAGGCAGTGTGATGCCTTGGGTAATGTTTTGCTGAGAAATCTTGGGTCCTGTCGTTCATGTGGATATTTCTTTGACACGTACCACCTACCTAAGTATTGATGCAGACCATGTACACCCTTTCATGGGAACTGTATTCCCTGATGGCATTGGCCTCTTTCAGCAGGCCTCAAAACAAAAAAGGTTCAGGAATGGATTGAGGATCACAACGCGTTCAAGGTGTTGACTTGGCCTCCAGATTCCCCAGATCTCAATCCAATCGAGCATCTGAGGATGTGCTGGACCAACAAGGAATGATCCATGGAGGCCCCACCTATCAACTTACAGAACATAAAAGATCTGCTGCTAATGTATTGGCGTCAGACACCACAGCACACCTTCAGAGGTCTAGTGCAGTCCAAGCCTTGACGGGTCAGGGCTGTCTTGGCAGCAAAAGGGGGACCTATACATTATTAGGCAGGTGGTCATAATGTTATGATCAGTGTATGTCCAAATGCATTTAGAGTTGATTACCTGTCTAAATCTAATCCAAATAATGATTGTTTTGTTTGTGTAAATCTGGTATATACATTGCATTTGGAAAGCATTCAGAGCCCATCATTATCGCATATTTTGTTACATTTCAGCCTATTGTATTTAAAATACATGTAGCAAATATTTGTCATCATAAATCACGAAATAACTAGTTTGTAAAATTTTTGTGAAGTTAAATATCACATTCACATAGGTATTCAGACCCATTTACTCAGTTATTTCTTTTAACACCTTTGGCGATTACAGCCTCAACTCTTATGTTACAAGCTTGGCACAGATTTGAGAAGTCTCTACCATTTTCAGGTTGGGTGAGTAACTGCATGGCCATTTTCAGGTCTCTCCGGAGATTTTTGATCCATAAAAGCCCAAGCAGGATGCACCTGAGCTCAATTTCAAGTGTCACAGCAAAGGGTATAAATACTTAAATATTGTATTTATTTTTCATATAAGTTTGGGGAAAAAACATTGAATTCTGGTATTGTGTGTTGATTATTGAGGGGGAAAATAGTTTACATTTTTTTTTAATTAAAATACTGTAACAAAGTATAGAACAAAGGTGTCTAAATACTTTCCGAAAGCACTGTACTCACCAGAAAAAACTCAATGTAACTGCAGCAACAGATGGCTCTACCAAATAGTATTTTGTTTGGATTCAATACTTACACCAGTAACATAATATTTATTTTCCAGCATGAAACCAATGTAAAATTACAATAATAGGCAAATAGTTGGTGGTTTGAAATCCAATGGTTGTAAAGTGAAAAATATTTTGAGCAATGCATGTAACTCTCATGATTCTGTTAAGCATTGTGCTTAACAGAAAATATAATAAGTCAACATGAAGATTTATTACTCACAAGCAGCATTGTGCTTAACAGAAAATATAATCAGTCAATACTATGATATATTACTCACAGGCAGCATTGCATTGAAGAGATGTGTGATGAACGAGGCTCCACACTGCACTGCCTCCTCTGCTTGGGACAAGTTGGCGACAGAGTGTCCTACACATGGAATATGTTGACAGGAACATTCAAAGATCATCATAAGAAAATGGAGCATACAGACAGAATACTTATTTTGATTGCATCAGCAGCTTGCATCTTCGTTTGTTATACATTAAAGTATTTCATTAACGTTTTTTAAAGGCTTATGTAGATTTGCTAGAGAACTAAGAGAATACATAGGACCATACAAATAATAGCCTAAACATTGATATATCTTGTTGGGAGTGAAATCATTTGACCATTTCCCTACTATTGATTGGGCCAAGTTCCATTAACCTCTTCACCGCATGTATGCAAAACCTACCTAGAGACACTGTGATGCCCCTCTGAGTGAGTTCTCTGATTACTGTCCGACTATTGGGTAGCTCCGGGGCCAAAGTCACCATGGCAACATTATCCAAGGTCCCGTAGGTCTCAATCAGGTCCGACATGCCGTCTGACAGGAAGGAGCGCAAGTAACGCTGCGGGTGGGCGCCCTTCTTCTCTAAACTGATGAACGGACCTTCTAGATGGAATCCTAAAGAGGGAAAGAGAGAGGGGTGGAAGGAAGCAGAAAAAGACAGCGAAATGGACAAGGAGTTTTAGAAATAGATTTTGAAAGAAAATCGTAAAGTGATATACGGAAATATATTGTATGGAAATGTCCTCAATTGTCTACAATACATTTATGAACCGAGGGGTTTGAATCCTGAATGCTGATAGCCATGGTGTATGTACGTATATAAGGCAAGAGGTGTTGTGTACATCTGCTCAAGCCATGTTCCCCTTGTTATATTATATTTAGCTTTTTCAAGTCCTTTGTGATTATTTTCTATAATTCTTTTCTACACAAGAAGTAAAAGTTGAATAGATTATACAAATTATACAGCCAATATGCAGCCAGGTGTATTGACAATAAATCACAATACCCTGAGATGCCTTATTGCTTAAAAACAGGGAAAAGCAGACAAAGGTGATGTGATGGCATAACCAATATATACTGTCTCATATACCATGGCAATCAGCCAAAGCATCTCAAGGGTTGAATGTTTCCTTACCCAGAACTCCAGCCCCCTCCATTCCACCACTGTGAACTTTAACCTCAGGCAAAACCTAGATAACAGGGAGGTACTTTAAAGGTTCCCACATAGAACTTTGTATCTGCATAATCCATAGAGTACCAGTACATCTTGCATTTATACACAATACATAAGGATGTGATTGAGCTTACCTAGACGTATGACAGATGGGTGTGTTATACATATTGCAGAATATTGGACACAATTAAATCTGGTGTGCCACACAAGCTCTATGAACCATAGCTGAAGAACATTTCGGTCAGACTGAGTCACTTTGTCTTGCTGCACCCTGGCTAATTCTTGTGTTAGGACAGGCATCGGTAAGCAAACCTTTTGTTTCTTTCATGTTATGTGGCTATTCTCAATGGTTCGAGGGCATTCCATGACATTTACAAATGACAAATGTGACTTTTGAAAACTATTTAAGGAAAAAAAACACCCTTTTCAAAAAAACATATTTTTTGAAAAGAAAGAACAATGCATATTTCTGACTGGCCAATAAAAAGACATTTAAAAAATGGGCAGAACAAAGCCACTGGACAGACGAAGAACTGTCCAGAACAAAGAAACTGGACAGAGGAAGAACTCCTGGTCAGCATCCTGGTGTCGTCTCTTTACTGCTGATTTTGAGACTAGTGTTTTGTGTGTACTATTTAATGAAGCTGCCAGTTGAGGAACTGTGAGACATCGGTTTCTCAAATTAGACACTAATGTATTTGTTCTCTTGCTCAGTTGTGCACCGGGGCCCCCCACTCCTTTTTCAATTCTGGTTAGAGCCAGTGTGTTCTGTTTTGTAAAGGGAGTACAATTGTTATACAAGATAATCAGTTCCGGGGAAATTTGTCAGATGTTATAGCCTTAATTTTGCAGAACAAGAATAGGCTGATGAGTTTCAAAAGAAAGTTCTTTATTTCTGGCTATTTTGAGCCTTAAATCAAACCCAAAAAATGCTAATGCTCCAGACACTAGTCTAAACTGAAGAAGTCACTTTTTATTGCTTCTTCAATCAGCTGTGCTAAACCAATTGCAAAAGGGATTTCTAATAATTAGTTAGCCTTTTAAACTTGGATTAGAAAACACAACGTGTCATTGGAACACAGGACTGATGGTTGCTGATAATGGGCCTCTGTACGACAGTGTTAATATTACATAAATAATTAGCAGTTTACAATTACAATAGTTATTTAAAACATTAGCAATTCCTGCACTGTATTTCTGATAAATTTGATGTTGTTTTAATGAACAAAAAACAGAACATTTCCAAGTGACCCCAAAATGTTGAATGGTTGTGTCCATTTGCAAAAACAAAATGCAAAACCTGCTTTTGCTTTTTAATTATGGGATACTTCGTGTAAATCTACGAGGAACAAAATGTAACACATTTTAGCATAAGACTGAAACTTAATTAATTTTGGAAAAGGTGATTTGTATTTTTTTTTAATGAATTATTACAATTTCAAACCATTTGACTAGTACTAGAAGTTCTGGAGAATTAAAAACAGCAGTGACAATGTTTTTTTTCTAATTGTTAAAATAAACTATACATTTTAAACAAAACGACTTTCCCTAATGAATTGTGTTGATAGAAAATAATATAATTTGCCAATATTTTTTAATACAGTATAGTATTCACTGTTATTTAGGGTGACAATCATTTTAAGTTGACTAAGTGAGACAAGAGCAAATATATAAAAAATAGAGGTGGGGCATACCTTGTGGTAGATGTTCGGAGGGGAGGTGACTAGAGTGGGTAAAAAAGAAGTGACACCATGCTCAAGGATTTTTTTGGCCACTAGAGAAATGCCTCCACTGACATTATCGGTTGCTTGAGAGAAGTCGATGCCAAATCCTCCTGTGTGGTCAAAATAAAGGATCAATGGTTTGAGTTTGAAAAATCTCCTAGGTAGTGCATCGATCTACAGCGCTTTTAGATCGCTAGTACCTTGCTGAGCACCAGTCTGTGTTTGAACTTTTACTGTGCTGACTACTGGCTATGAAGGCTTTGGGGTGGCATGAATGGGCCAGCATTGCCCATATAGTTGAAAGTCATTGGCTGCAGGGATATCCTGACCTTAACCCACACAAGAGACTCCTTCAGGCAGGATGTGCCCCTACAGGCTTCCTGGTTGAATGTAAAGATTGGGAAAAAGCCAAATGGCTTGGTGCAGAGGCCTACGATGTCAATGTCTCAATCTTTTACTTCAACTTTCCTTAAAAAAAACTCACCATCAACTTAATTGGAACCTAAAAACAACAGGAAACCTGTCTCTCATTTTTCAAAGTATACAAATAGAAAAAGCACAGTACGGCACAAAAAACGCCAGACTTACCGTTGATCTGAACATCGATAAAACCTGGAGCAATAATGAGGCCTTCACAGTCAACAAGTTGATCTGCAGATCCTTTCTCATCAAAGAACAGCTTTTCTGGGTCAAGGATCTTCCCCTCTCTTACCCACAGGTCCTCTCTGGAGGAAAGTTGGGAACAATTCACACAAGCCTTGTTACACAGACTGTAACTATGTTTGTTGTACATGTGTAACGAAGTGTGTTAGTATGTTCAGATTCACCTCTGCAATTTGTGCTCTCTTAGTATCCTGCAGTTGACAAATTGGGTGATTGTCGCATCCGACACAGACTTATTGGAAGGCATCTTCTACAAAAACACTGCAATGATATTTCTGTGTCCCCTCTCTGGCACTACGTCAACTCTGTGTTGTCACTGCAAGGAAACCCACCCTATAAAACTAAATGTAAAAGAACAGTAAAGACAAATTATCAATGAAGACACAGACCACACAAAATAGATATATATGCACAATGGCAGGTCAAACCTGTTAAAAAGACTACTTGTAACACAGACAGATGTGTTGAAATAAGAATATAATACCCATGCCCCAACACAGTAAACCGAAAGGCTAAGGTATAGAATATTTGACTTTGACCCCTGTGTTGTCATTGCATTTCATTCACTCTATATCAGATAACAATCCAACCCTTTAAGATCGTTTGAATACAGTGTTAGTATAAACAAATACATTTTGTGGCTGTATGCAGCATTTGAATAACAAAGTCATCTTCTCTTAGTAAGCGTTGTCCGCACACAACATTGAAGATATATGTTTAATAATATTTAGAAACTTTAAAAAATATTGAGACTTCTACTAAAAGAACTAGCCGGAAATTGAAACCGTGTCTGTTAAAACATCGGTTTGATCTCCTCTATAACCAAATCAAATAGTGCAACTCTGCTTTTTAAATCGAATACTTGCCCCATGGAAGACAGTCAATTCTCCGTTAGTAAGGAAGCGGATAGAATCATGTGAGAAACCCGCAGTCAGGTGATCAAAACAATGAAAGGGCTTTCGGAATCTAAACAACTTGCCTGTGTAGAGCATTGTAATGGTATTTTGTCATTTCTATTTGCAAACAGACACAACTCACAAAACGTCTCTTTTCTACGTAACTATTCCAATACTTTGAAAATGTCGAACAAAAAACATGGTGTATTATTTTCAGCACACACTGAGGCAAACACTCGAATCTAACGCAGACTCAGAACCGCCACCTACAGTACACTCAGTATAAGTCTTTGTGAGTGTGTGTTTTATGTGTCAAATCAATACTGTCCGCAATCAATACTGTGTAATTATTGTTTCAATTGAAAGTATTCACAGCCCTTGCATTTTTCTAAATATTCTTACTAGCGTCTAAACATTTTGAAATTTGAACCTCCCCTCTTGATCCCAACTAAATTCCTTGAATTATATATGTTATATAAATGTATTTAAGAAGCTGCCTTTATTGCTTATGTCTTCACATCCAAATGTGAAAGGGACTTTTACTATTACACATAATATCCAGTGGAGACCCTGTATTTTTAGGCAAGCTGTTTTTCCAACTGCAAGGTAGTTTTTGCAGGCATCAGCCTATTTTTAGCTCCACTCCTGTGTGACAGAACCGTGTACCTGTGGGAAAACAGTCCTACAGTTCTTTGAGTTTGTTTCTATTGTATGTGTCTGATGTTAGGGTTAAGGCATAGACTGTGGTCAATAGCTGTCTGTGTTTAGGTTAATCCCGGCCAGGGTATTACAGGGTTTTACAAAACCATAAAGCCCAATACTAGTTGAAATTCAAATGTTTTCTTCTGAAAGGCTATGGTCACAGCTTGTGCATCGATTTATATCAAAATACTAATGTTATGCCCAGTAAGATATAATGTGTCAATTCCAAATGTGTCTTCCTGATTTCATATGGAATATGCTTACTTGTTATGAAAATACTTAAATCTATGTTTTGTTGCAGCACAGGATTTTTATTTAAATCATTCTATCCACATAAAAACAATTGCAAGTTGTGTAATTCAAAAATAATAAAAACTGGTGGAATATCACAAAACTAAAGTTCCATTGGCAACAGGTCAGTAACATGATTGAGTATTAATGCAAAGTTGGAACCTTTCCAATTCCAGTCAAGAAAGGATTGCTTCTAGGCAAAACAATACAGACAGGGTTCTTGGGAGAACCATACAACGATGGTTCTAAGTCAAAATATAGGATTAATTTCCCTTTATAGGGGACTTTTAAACAAGTTTATATGTACCCTAATAGTTGTTCTGGTTATTCTGTCTGTATATTTTTTGAGGTGAACATCATTTTGACAGGTCAAATTCTGGAGTTAAATAAGGTTTTACATTTTTTTTATTCTCTGCTCTATAATGAATTCTGTACCTGTGACGGACAAGGACGGATCCCTCCCTTCAGGACAGACCTGGCGAGAGGATGACTCAGCCACACCTGCGTCACTGTGGCCCAGAACCGCCCAGAGGGCCACAACGGGCCGTCACGGTGCCCGCCTCAACAGAACAAGTGGCAAACCGGGTGTGTGGGTGTTAAAGGTGAGTAGTGTCACTCAGATCATCAGCTTCACACACTCCTCAGGGTCGTGACACACATTAGCACAGAGCCATGTGTGATATCATACTACACAGTAAAGGTCCAATGCCCCAAATAGCTTCCTATTTCCTATAGTGCACTACCTCTGCCCAGAGCTAAGCTACTATTTGGGATGCACTTACTACGTGCCATTACGTAACTTAATAGGATTCCATTTTGTACTCAAATGAATTATTTTATGCTATTATTTGAGTTAAAACATTGTTAAAAGACAAGAGAAAGCCCAAGCTGAAAGATCAGCATGTTGGGGTAACCCTAACCCATTCTGCTGAAGGTCTTGTACAGCAGAGGCAGTGGCACAGACCACTGGACCACCATTAGCCACCTATCTATTGACTTTTAAACATGAACTTGTATCTTTTCCCAGACTTTGCTTACTCATGGCATCACGTTTTTTTCATTTCGTTTTGCCTTGACTTGTTATTATAAATTGGATATGAAATTAACTAGAAACTTGGATTTAAAGCCATTTTAGGCTGATGAAAAGTAATTGGTCAAATTTACATGATCTTAAATGAAGAGGCATACAAGTATTTTTACATCTTGGCGTTCAACATCTGTAGTTCGGCTGATGAATTCTTCTGCGAGTGGCTTGCACATCCACACCTTCCTCTTGGTGAGCATTGTTTGTTATTCACTGTTGAGTGGTTCTTCCAGGCAATCTGCCATTGGGGAGCTACTCATTCAATGAAGGGATGAAGATTTTGTTACCCCAAATTATTTTCTATGTTCATTGATTTCACCTGTTTCTCATTTGGTCGTGTTCCTATTTAAGTTCCTCCTGCTCTAGTATATCTTGTTGGTCATTGTTTGATGTTCCCTTTTCATGCCGGTATCTGGTTCATCTAAGCCAGCGGTGGCAGTCCTGCTCCCCCAGGGGGCATTCAGAAGATGACGGGGTCACTGGAAGCAATATTTTGGAAAGGGGGGCGTTGAGGTACACTTAGGGGTTGTCGGTTTTAAGGCAAGTTTCTTTTTCTTTTGGCTTTTCTTCAGTAATTCTGTCATCTTCTTGCAGTGCAGCTCCGTCACAGTAAACATGACGTCTAATGTTTAAACACTGGAAAATTGACACTCTCTTGGTATTTTTGTCTTTCCTCTACTTCAGTCAGAAATAAAAATGGCTGCATTACAAAACATCTTAAATTAGGACTCCTTAATTTAAGATTCTAACTCAGTAAATTAATTAATCTGTGATTATAAACGGGATGTTATTGGCTTGTGTGAACCCTGGCCCTGAATTAGGCCTTTCTTCCTGGCTACACTAGAGATCATATCCCCTGCGCATCTCGAAAAGTTGGGGGGGTGTTGTTAATATTTAAGACACTAAATATACCGTGGGTGAAATAAGAATTGAACACGTCACCATTTTTCTCAACATATTTCCAAAGGTGCCATTGACATGAAATTTTCACCAGATGTTGTTAACAACCCAAGTAATCCATACATACATAAGAAACCAAAAAAACTAATTTCAGAAATTAAGTTATGTGTAATAATGTGAAATGACACAGGAAAAAAGTACTGAACACATGAAGAAAGGGAGGTGCAAAAAGGCATGGAAAGCCAAGACAACAGCTAAAATCTATCAGTAATATAAAAGCAATCCAGCCCCTTGTCAGTGCAAATTAATATCAGATGGTTCAGTCCCAACTGATGGCCTACACAAAGGTTTCATTGCCAAGGTGTCACACAAGACATATCTAAAAGCAAAGAGCTGTCTCAATTAGGTTCACAACCTAATTGTTGCACAACTTAACAATGGCATTAGTAATAGGAGCATTGTTGGGGCCATAATACGGAAGTGGAAGGACAATCATTTCACCATAAATTTGCCTCGACCAGGTGCTCCTCACAAGATTTCTGACAGAAGAGTGAAAAGAATAATCGGAAGAGTTGTCCAAGAACCAAGGACCACTTGTGGAGAGCTTCAAAAAGACTTGGAATTAGCAGGTACTGTTGTCTAAAAGAAAACATTAAGTAATGCACTCCACCGCCATGGCCTGTATGCAGGCTTACCACGCAAGACTCAATTGCTGGGAAAAAAAAGCATGTTGAAGCTTGTTTAAAGTTTTCTGCACAACATTTGGAAAAGCCAGTGAAATACTGGGAGCAAATAAAAGCAAAATTTAACTGTTTGGATGCCATAATACACACCCTGTTTGGAGGACAAATAGCACTGCACCACACCCTAAAAACACCATACCAACAGTGAGGTTTGGAGGTGGGAACATCATGGTGTGAGGCTGCTTTTTAGCAAATGTTACTGCCATCTACCAGGATGATGAAGATGAAATGAGGGTGGACATTTCAGAAAGACAATTATCCCAAACACACAGCCAAGGAAACTCTCAAATGGTTTCAAAGAAAGAAAATAAAGCTGCTACAATGGTCCAGCCAATCACCTTAAATCCCATTGAAAATCTATGGAGAGAACTGAAGATCAAGATTCATACAAGAGGCCCACGGAATTTTCAGTATTTGATATTTGTGTGAAAGAATGAGCCAAAATCACACCAGAGCAATGCATGTGACTAGTTTCTCCATACAGGAGGCCTCTTGAAGCTGTCATTAACCAACAAAGGCTTTTGTACAAAGTATTAAATAAATATCAGTAAGCATGTTCAATACCTTTTCCTTGTGTCATTTCACATTAATACACATAACTTAATTTCTGAACTCATTTGTTTTGGTTTCTTTGTATGTATGGATTACTAGGGTTGTAAAATTCCATGTCAATAGCACCTTTGGTAATATATTTAGTGAGAAATGGGAGTTCATTACTTATTTCACCCGCTGTACATTTACTCTTAAAATCAGTGATGTGTATGTTTTCCTTATGAAAAGTCATATCATGAAATCATTTTCAAATGAAATCATGGACCTTACACAGGGTTCCTTAGTGACTTTCCTAAATTATTTTCTAACCTTGTTGTCATGGCAGATTATATTCAAATTTTTGGCAATTTCAATATTTATATGGAAAAGTTCAATGACCCTATTCAAAAAGACTTTGAAGTCATAATTAACTCAATAGGTTTTGTCCAACATGTCTCAGGGCAAACGGATTGCCACAATCATACCTTAAACTTACACTTAACATAAGAAATAGGTTGATAGAAATCCATTTGCACTCCGAACAGCTACCTTTACAAGCCGTAATATAAATTCTCCTACTACCAATAGATTTCTTAATATTCTTCCAGATGTCAATGATGACAGAATCAATAAATCTCCAAATGATCTAATTAAGGATCACATAATTTTAGATATGGTTGCACCACTAAAAACAAAAGAAATATGCAACAAGATACTTGCTTGTTACACTAGAAACTTGCCTGGTACACAGACAATACTAGAGCATAGTGAAAGTGGCACTACTCCAAGTAGACTAGCCTAGGTAGACAGTACAGTACAACACAGAAAAGCACTAACATCAGCGCAATTGACTTATTTCTCCAACCTGATTGAGGTGAACAAAAACATCTAAAATTTCTCTTTGATACAGTTGCAAAGTTAATGAAAAAAGCAAGGTCCAACAAATGCAGTGGGTCTTAACTTCAGCGGTAATGAATACATTAACTTTTTTGATGAAAATGTCATCACCATTAGAAAACAAATAACTGACTCCTCCTAAAAGTCTTCAAACTCTAACCTGTCCTGAGAATGCACAGAACACCCTTGACCTCGAATATATGGAGACACTTAAATTTTTTGATCCTATGTTACGCACGCCTCTTTGAAAAGGGAACACCCCGCACATTAACAAAGATGGACAGACAGAAATAAAGGTGTGGAGTCGTGAGTGTAAGGGAGGAGACAACACACATAGGGTACCGTGAAGGGAATTTATTAACCCACAAACCACACAAACACAGTAAACATAGGGAAAGGGGCTGGGCGCTACCAAAACAAAGAAAATAAAACTAATAAATCCCCTAACCAAACTTACCTAATAAAACAATAACCACCCTGGCTACTCTAATAAATACAAGGGGTGGTCCACCCAGGTCTTAGCTACGCGGGCCTCATGCCTACACACTCCCAGGGTGCAGTCCCCTTCCCCCTTGGGAACAAACAGAGGGTTACAATTAAAACAAAAGACACCAGGGTGAAAACCAACAAAGACTAATACAAAATTTTTTATCTAACAGGTACCACAGCAAATCACCAAACCCAACTCACTAACAACACTACAATCTATTACAGGCTTCAAACAAACAAACATGGCAAGAGACGAGAAGAGACCAGAATCAACACAAAGACGAGAATAGAACAGATGGGGTGGTGAATGCAGGGTTCTTAAACGGTGGATGGAAGGACGTGATTAGATGATGGAAACTGGAACCAGCTGAATACTTAACGGGAGGGAGATGAGCTTGATTGACATCACCTGTGCAGACAGCAATGACCAAACAGAACACACACAAACCAACACACAGCAACACAGAAACTAGGGCAACTAACATCCTGTATCGCTCAAGATATTCACTAAATTAGTAACGAGTTATAAACCCACAAATTGTCATCTAGACCCGATACCAACAAAACTACTTAAGGAGCTACTCTCTGTGCTAGGTCACTGATGTAGAACATAATAAATAACTCCCTGTCCTTTGGATAATACCACTACAAATAGCAGAAAAAAAGCCTCGAAAATATAATTTGGATCTCCTCCCATTCCTCTCAAAAATTACAAAGAAAATATTTTTCCCAACAACTAAAGGCTTTTTTTGAAGTCAAATAACATTTGCTCCACTCTGGTCCAGACCCAATCATAGAACTGAGACTGCACTTGTGATGTTGATAAATTACCTTCAAATGGCCTCAGACAAAGGTTCTGCATCTGTCTTGCTTCTTGATCTTAGTGCTGCTTTTGACACTATTGATCACTCCCTTCTCTCTGAGAGATTGGAAACCCATGTTGGGCTACGCGGACATGTTTTAGCCTGGTTTGAATCTTATTTATCAGAAAGATATCAGTTCGTATGTATAGATGGCATGTCCGCAGTCAAATAAAAGGTATGATTTGGTGTTGCTCCATCCTGAGTTTTTGTGCCATTACTGCTTTCACGAAATTGGCTGCCTCTTATTAATGTTATTAGGAACCACAAAGTTAAGTTCTATCCTATGACGGGCTTCGACAGGCGTAGCTGATGCCTCACGCCAATTCCAGTCCCGCTCTGGCTTTCATAAAACTGTGAGAATTGGTTAAAGTTTGAGGGGGGAAAAGAAATTACGAAAATGCATCGGCCCAAAAAGCAAAGCTCTTAGAATATTGTTCAAAATTATAATGGCTGTGAAAGGTGCTTCCACTTTGAGGTGTAAAGTAAAGAATTAGTTTTATTAATAATTGGATAATGTCCTATAAATAACACTGGAAGGAGCAGTTTTGACTGTCAGACCCCTAGGCTATTTATGGCATTCTGTGTACTAGTAGATTCTTAGGCAAACTTTCGAATAATATTTATTTTATTTTATTGGAAGGTGGAATAATATGAATCTGTGAAAAATATGCTTTTACTAACAACTGTAGTATGTTACGGTTCTGCTGCACTACAGTCATCTTATTGGAAGATGGCATAATGTGAAGACTGTGCAAAAGATGCTTTAACTAACTCTAATATGTTATGGTCCTGCTGCGCTACATTCATCTTATTGGAAGGTGGCATAATTTGAAGACTGCGCAAATGATGCTTTAACTAACTCTAATAGTTAATTAACAGCTTAGCCTTGTTACAGTCCGGCTGCACTACAATCAATAAAACATTTTATTGAGGCAAAATTGTAAGAGGGCTCACACCCTTGGCTGAGAAGCAATCCCACACATGAATGGTCCAAGTATGCTTTACTGTTGGCATGACACAGACTGATGGTAGCGCTCACCTTTTCTTCTCTGGACAAGCATTTTTCCGGCTGCCCCAAACAATTGGAAAAGGGATTCATCAGAGAATATGACTTTACCCCAGTCCTCAGCAGTCCCATCCCTGTACCTGGAGAGAAGTGGCTTTTTTGCTGCCCTTCTTGACACCAGGCCATCCTCTAAAAGTCTTCGCCTCACTGTGTGCGCAGATGCACTCACACCTGTCTGCTGCCATTTCTGAACAAGCTCTGCACTGGTGGTGCCCCAATCCCGCAGCTGAATCAACTTTAGGAGACGGTCCTGGCGCTTGCTAGACTTTCTTGGGCGCCCTGAAGCCTTATTTACAACAATTTTACCTCTCTCCTTAAATTTCTTGATGATCCGATAAATAGTAGATTTAGGTGCAATCTTACTAGTGGCAGTCTTTGCCTGTGCAGCAGCAAACTTTTGTACTTCTCAAAACCTTTGGCAACGGCTGTATACTTCACACTTACATGCACACTTTCTCTATATAAAACAATTCCCACAATTCCCACAATATATAACCTTGCCTTCTCTCTTTTTTCTCTCCTGTGACACTTTGTTTCTCAAAGTTTATGTGTATCTTTCCATTTTCTTCAGTATAATTCAAGAAAAGAACATCGGGGTCAGACATTGTATTGATGTAAAGCAGGGATCATCAACTCTTACCCTACAAGCGCCGGAGCCTGCTGGTTTTCTGTTTGACCTCATCTTTAATTGGACACTACTGGTGTCTAAGGACAGAATAACTCTCTGATTAGAGGGTTGCAATGGAGAAATGGAGTAGAACTGGCTTTGAGGGCCAGAGTTGATGAACCCTGATAAAAATGAAAGTCTCCCAAAATATTATTTTACACTTGTAATTTACTAGCATACAGTCAATGAGATAGGAACAGAGAGAAAGCTCTGCTCCCCACAATAATTAGAAACAATTTATAAAACAAAAATATAAAACATTCTCTCCCCCAAATATTAAACTACCTAAATACAGTCAACAGTCAATTGTTTGATAGACGCACAATATAAATAAATACTGTATGTAGTTATGTTAATTATCACCACGGACAGCTCTATCTTGGTTTGTATGGTTTAGCCAGGGTGTTAATCTCTTTGATATTATGAAATGCAAGATCAACACAATTAAGTCAATTGGGTTCAAATGATATCGGTTAGTACGTTAGCTTCCCTGCAAACTAGCCGACCAAGCCAGCTAGGGTAGATAATACAGAAAATATCACCAGATGATATCATCAGATGATATCTAGAAATGAATTGCATTTATCTGGTAACAAAACATTTTGTTAACCATTTCTCTTGATAACGAACATGATTGTCTTTTTTATAGGCAGTCTTTCCATTATTTGACAACCACCCTGCAGCTACGACTCTTCATCACCCAGAAACCCAAGGCAAAGAAGGACCCAATGGCAATTTGGCTTTTCATAAATGCAGATCCCATCTTCAAGATCCCATCTTTACTTCAACACACAGTCATCACAATAGTAATCATGCAAGCAGGCGATGAAAATGATTTCTACATAATCTTAACTCTAAAATGTGTTTTCTTACTAATCAAATTTTATTACGCATAAAAAAAAGAAGAATTTTGAATTAAATACAGTAGAGATAACATTGGTGTCTTCAATGGTAAAACATGGCCTGATAATGGATGATTAAGAAATTTGACAGAAAGAAGAACACTCTCCATGATGAAGGCACAGATGTGTCAAAGATTACAATAAAGACAAAAAAGGACAGATGTGGAGAAAGACACTGCTCATGATCGAGATGATTCCACCATTGGCTGAAATAAGGAAATCCGAGATATTTTCTATATACACATATCAGTATTTTAATGCAAAATCAATGGTTTGGGGCCTAATGAAAGTCTACAAATACACTGATTTCCCTATAACTTTGTTTTGCCCCTACATCATGCCTTCCCATCCATGTTTGTTTTATGTAATTAATGGTAGATAGCTAACTACCACAATGCTTGCCAGCAGTTTGTTGATTAAGGCAGCTTACAAGCAGTAGCCAACCTCGTTCCCAGGCCACTGCAAACAGCACAGATGGTTCTGGAAACAAGGTTATGTAGTAGCTAGTCATTTAAAGCACTTGTGTTCTCAAGAGGGATTACGTCTATCCAATGTATTGCCATTATTATGTTTTACGTATAATCTCTTTTGGCTCTCACACATGAAGAATATGTTTTTCTTTTAAACCCTTCAACTGATTCAGCATAGTAAACTTTTATTAATATTTTCCCTTTTTACATCAGCAGTTGGGCTTTTACACGAGGTAGTAAATGTAAGTGAGCTAAAACATTAATAACATTAACATTAATGTATAAATGTGATTGAAATAATGAAAGATAACCTTTATTTTAGCTAGTGTCTGTAACATTTAGGGCTATCATACCTCCTTATGCAGCACTACGTTTAATCTCTAGATTATGGCCCTCATATGCTAAATATGTTTTTCTTAAAAGCCCTACTGATACAGCATAGTAACATTTATTAATTCAGGTAGAATACAGGCCCGGTCAGCTGCAGTGAAGGAAGAGAGTCTGGGTGAGTCAGGATGCCAGCCTTTCTTTCGATCATTTCAAGATTCCCAGTTCAAAGCGGAATCTATTTGTTGTACTGTAGTGCGGTCTACAACTGTGTCTACTATTCTGAGAGAAGCCATGAAGCCTAGAATGAAAGAGGTGGTATAAGATCTATTAAACTCACTAAGACATAAAACACAGTCTGGCTTCTCAGGGAGGACTATCCCTAATTAGCTAGATCATGGCATATAATCATAATGCCTGATGACATGTCTCTATTGTTTGACAGCCAGACTATTGCCAGTGGTCTATTATAGGTCTTAGTGAGTATTTCAGCTAATATACCTTCTCTGACTAGTTCTGAAATTGCTCTGCAATATTTTACAATTGCTCTGATGAAGCTTGACACTGTTGAGGGGTGGTTTCCGTTTTGTATGTACATTGGTTCGGGGCAGGAGCTGGTCTCAATCCATCCGTGGATGAAAATAGTTTCACATGAAATCATTTTAAATCCTATGTAGTGCAGAGCGCTTTCAGAATATTGCATTTTACTACATAGCTTAGGTTTAAATCCGTGAGCTAGGAAATCAAGAAACTGTTACTGTAAATTAACAACTCAGTTACTCTTAATTGCTCCTACTAAATTGCTCTCGAGAACAGCTTCTTCCCAATGGCAACATGTTAAATGTTATGGCTGAGGTAAAAGCTAAGGTATAGCTGAGGTTGAATAACAAATGTTTAAAAATGCTTGTTTTTGTTACATTTAGGACTATCAACAAGACCTATGTTTGAAGAACGTAATATTGTTAATATTATAAAAACATAATATTATAAACCACTAATCATGGCCATCAGAGTGGCCTGTGTTTAACACTAATACTAATATCTCAAAGGGATAAGCAGCTCTAGATCGAAGTAATGCACTTTATTGGAAATAGTGTGCAAATTAGGACATACTGGTTTTGAACACAGTAGTGGGTCACACTGGTTACTAATGCTGTGGAACAGGTCTATTCTGGGCTCCTCAAGGCTGTCTGGAGTTGCTAATGCTCTCTGGATCGACCGGGAGCTCTACTAAGCCACAACCAAAGCTCAATGAGCTGAAATTAGCACAGGGGTGCTAACATAAAGGGTCATGATCAAACAACTTCTATCCTATTGTTTGCCGACTTTGTTGCTAACTTTAGCTGTAAGTATCTGGGTATTACTGATGAAAATGCACACATGCTCGCTAGGAGATAAGTGGAAAATTTGTTTAGTGTTTGATGTTTTTTGTGGTGTGTTGGAGTGAATATCCATGGAGGATTTGGGGTGGATTATCATGTAGGTTTAGGGGTTAGGTAGGCGTTAGTTTCCTTCTGTTGTCTTCTTTATGGATTGTGGCATTTGTGTGTGCATGTGTGTGCGTACATATGCTTGTTCGTGTGTGTGTTCTTCTAGGGTTGCGTCTGCTTCGAGGGGGGTTGGAGATGAAAGCAGCTGAGATCAAGGATCAGGAGTGTTTGGGGCGGTGGGTCTCTGTGAGCGGGGGTCTTTAACCCCTTTATCCTGTATGGAAGGGCTTCGCCTGTCACCTGTCCTGAATGTCTCTCTCAATATTCTTCTGTCCGGCTGCCCCTCCATCATCACTATCATCATTATCATCATCATTATCCCATTTATCTTTCTGTTCCCTTTAAACAGTATTTTCTCTCCTGTCCTTTTCCTCCTGTTATACGTCTAAGTAACAAGCCGATGTGGGACCATTTTAGGACCCCTCTACCCCTTTGAAACGGAGATAGCCTGAGTCAGTGTGTGACGACTTGGCCTCCCCTCCACAGTATACTGTATCTTGGTATATCCGTTCTTTGCTGCAACAGCCAAACACCATCATCTATCCACACCTAAATATCATAAAAGTTATATTAAGCTCCACCACTTCCTCTTCATTGCCTTTTCACACACCGGCCACACAGGCGAATCCAAGCAGAAACCTGAGACCACCCTGACTCAGGCCTTGAATGTCAACGAAAAACTGAGCATCTGTGCTGTTTTTAGCGACGCTTATTCAATGTGACGTTATGCGCTTGTGCTTATTGAAGCTAAATTCACTGAGCCCTTACTTGTGTGATCCGGGTAGGTGGTCAGTTAAATTAGGTGGTCAGTTAAATTAATTAAGTCGATCCAGGAAGTAATTGGAAATTACTGAATTTAAAATGAATTGACCCCAAGCAAACCCAGGTGTAATTTTTTGATTAACCTCATGAGGGGAGGCCTTGCCCAGTCACAGATCTCTCGGAAAAGGAGATATACAGATTCTGGCACAAGGCTATGTCCCAGTCTCTATGGCTTTATGTGTCTGTTGTAAGGATTGTTATCACTGGGTTGTGCACGGACAACAACTCAAATTAGATTTACATAGCCATCCACTACGTAATGTGAACTATGCTATGTTCGAAAGAAATTAACCGTCATTGGATTGAATGAAGTAATTGTTTTTATTATAGGTACAAAATAGCTATTAGCTAGCCATCTACCATAATATATTTCCAATTTAACGCATTAATGCATTGTAGCAACCCTGTTATACCTGTGGTTGATTTGGATGTCAGTAAATGTAGGGAATTAGTTTCGAGAACCATGTAGTTTCTACTAATTGGCTTGACAATCCAAAAGTAAACAACCACCACAAACAGTGTAGTGGTTAAAATCGGATGAGTAGGAAACCTTGGCTTGAATCTGACCAGGGAAAATAACATTCTAATTGGGTTCTGGTAGAAATGGGCTTGTCTGGTTTCTCTTCCTGTTCATTAATTTTTCTCCTTTTACAATTTCTCAATGTCCATCTCACAATTATGGCCTTGCCTCATTTTGTAAAAGTCTCACCAAGCATTTAGTTTGGTTTACAGAAGACCATCGCTATGTCTGTACTACTGTAGTCCATATGAATACACAGCTCAAATAAGCGAAAGACATGAGTCATTCAACATAAAAAGTTTTTTTTTCAAGTGTAGTTGCAAGAAAATGTCAAGCTATATGCTGAAATTATCTCTCATAAGGAACACCACAGGAAAGGAAGCCCCAAGGTTACATCTGCTGCAGAGGACGACTTAATTAGCCTTTCTCAGAAATCGGCAATTAACTGCACTTCAGAATGCAGCCCAAATAAATGCTTTATAGTTCAAGTAACAGACACATCTGAACATCAACTGATGTTGGAGACTGGGTGCATCTGGTCTTTATGGTTGTGTTGCTGCAAAGAAACCACTAAAGAAAAACACCAGTATTAACACGAGACTTGCTTGGGCCAATAAATGCAAGAAACTAGTTGAAAATCTGTCCTCTGGTCTGATGAGTCCAAATTTGTGATTATTGGTTCTAACCATCTTTGTGAGATGCAGATTGGGTGAACAGATGATCTTCTCTTGTGTGGTTCCCACCCTGACGTTTGTGAGGGTAGTGGGATGCTGCGGGGGTGTTTGCCTTGGACGTCAATGCAGGGACGCAACAAATTGTCCTATTTCTCCACCACGAAAAAGCCCATTCCAGCTAGGACCTAGATCTGCTCCAACAGGGTGCGGAAGGCTTGGTTGTGTTGTTCTGACATGAATCAGAGTCCTTCTTTTACCCCCTGGAGCAGGTGGGGGCGCTCCAAAGCTGATCTGTGTCCACTGAAACAATCATGGTCAGTTCCTTCTGGAATAACTATGGTGGGATCCAAGAACAGACTCAGGAGGCAGTATACAATCTAGGCCAGGGGTCTCAAACCGGTTCCACGGAGGGCCGAGTGTCTGCAGGTTTTCACTCTCACCTTGTACTTGATTGATTAATTATGTCACTGATTGGTTAGGTCTACACTCATCTGGTTATTTAGGTCTGAACCTGGAACCAATTTACAGGAAAAAACTAAAACCTCCCGACACTCGCCCTCCGTGGAACCGGTTTGAGACCCCTGATCTAGGCAATGTTTATTTGTAAAGAAAGATATGGCATGATAGGTTTGGTACACGTAAATAGCAATAACTGGAGACAGACAAGAAATGGGAAGAGTTCAGCTTAAGCAAGCAGAAGCAGGTACAAGGGATAGAAAGGAGACATAGAGTCACAGGAAATGCAGACAGGCAAGACAACAAGGGAATCCACAAGATGAACTGACAACCAGAACAGACGATAAAAGCACAGGTGATGGGTTAAGGGGGGACGTTTGGTGGGGCTGGAACACTATGCAACTGGTGTATGGAATAATGTGGGAAGAAAGCAAGAGTGTGACTCAAGGGAGATTAGTAGGTGTCTAAACGTTTGACTAGTAGTGTACATTTCACTGCTATTTAGTTCAGGACTTTGATCAGGCCATAGCAAAATGTCGTATTTAAAGCTTTACCAGCCATTCAGTTTTGTGTGTCATTGTCTGTCTCCATGATACACCCGCACTCTCATGGATGGATGGCTTGACATTTAATTTTAAAATGATCTGATGCAAAGCAGAATTCATTGTTCCTTCAGTGAGGAAAAGGTCCTGAGGCAACATCGTTTCCCAAATAATCACACCATGAACTGCAGTGTTTTCTTTCCACCAGAAATTACAGGGCCCATGTCATACAAAAAGGTTGACTTTTTAGTTACCTGTCAATAGAAACATTTTCCAGGATTCTTGAGTGCCTTAAGGTCAATTTTAGCAGGAATATTGCCTGTTGTGTTTGGCAGTAGCTAATGGGTATACTAATATAATCAGAAACCTGTGGCCACATTTTTGAACAGCATAGGTCCCATAGTGTCTGTGAAAAACCAAACATGGCATATTCATAACATCATACCGCAATACTTGAAAATCCAAAGGGATCAACAACATGGCGTCACTCTACATGACTGGCCAGTCAAAGATGGGACCTGAAGGTACCCTGCCGTACCCTGCCTAATTCAACAGGAGGGATGTTTTTGTTTTGCGCAATACATTTCTTTAGCTTGTTTAATTTCTGTAAATTAAAATGCTCATAAAGTTGTCCATCCTTGATAAATTTGGATGTTGTTAATATCACTGAAAACTTGCAAATAATTCCAAAGCAGGAGCATTTCTGTGCCCTGTGCACAATAGTTTTAAATTGTCTAATGATCATCTTTCATTAACGTCTAGCTACCTTAGACATTTTTGTAAAAAGTTTGCTAGAGTGAAGTTGCTAGTTAAGCTACGTAGTAACTAATTATATATTAACACAGTTCCTGCTCCATTTCCTCACAGCAACGTAGTTGATTAGCCATTTCACAATTTTTTGGGGTTGGTTTGTCTTGTGTTTTAAAGGTTTTACACCCAAAAAATGAAACTTTTAGTCCACAAGCTTTAATTGCGGTTCACCGAATGGTGATAACTGAGGAAATATACGAGACCATTCCTCTATACAGAATGTCTCCAGTTCCTTCAAACTCCGAAGTCCACCTCTGAGGACAGGCTTTCTATGGGGCAAGGTTGTCATGTCCTGGATGCGGGCCCCTAGCCATCTCTATGCTTTGGGGCTCCCATTCAGGGCATGGCACATGGAGAGGCCTCTAGCCATCTCCATGCCATTGTGGGCTCCCCAGTCAGAGCAGCTGCATTCAGTTGACTCTGATTGGGGAGCCTACTTAGGTCAGGTTTTCACCACACCCGGTGTGGTTTATTGTTTG
>JACXGK010005334.1:0-33561 GCA_016801125.1 Novumbra hubbsi | reverse complement strand
AGACCACACCTGTCAGTGATCCTATTTATTGAGACCACACCTGTCAGTGATCCTATTTATTGAGACCACACCTGTCAGTGATCCTATTTATTGAGACCACACCTGTCAGTGATCCTATTTATTGAGACCACACCTGTCAGTTATCATTTTTATTGAGACCACACCTGTCAGTTATCATTTTTATTGAGACCACACCTGTCAGTGATCCTATTTATTGAGACCACACCTGTCAGTTATCACATTTATTAAGTTATCATATAAAAATATTAGAACAGATTTTTTCTGTGTGCTACAGAACTTTTTTAATATTCCTTTGTTTGGTTCTGGTTTTGATTGTAGGTTACATTCTTCTGTGGGAGTCAGAAATCATTGTATATTCTGAAGTATGTAGTTTACAACCCACTCATGAGAGCATTTATATACTGTGGCGCCTCCAACGAACATTGCTGTAATCCATGCTGGTGGACCAAGTACCAGACCCACTCCTGCTGCAGCTATGCTGCCAATAGCACCCAATTTGCAGTAAAGCATCCCCTCTCTGATCCTGCTCTGGGCCTTCTCATAGTCATCACTGGTGTAATGTTGTCTCTCATTCTTCTCCACCATCTTCTCTATCTTCTCCAGCAGCTCAATTACCTGAGTCTTGTCTCTTCTCCCATCGTTAATAAGAGAGTGATATCTGCCCCCACAGCTGTTCACAAGCATCAGTAGGTCTTGGCTCTGTTTTAGAAAGCCCTCAACAGATTTGCCGTTCAGTTGATCTGCATGAGTGAAGAGCACGATGGTGTACATTGAGGCTTCTTCTCCAAAGTTCTCCTGGATCCACTTCACTGTGTTCTGCTCCTCCTCTGTGAACCTCACTCCCAGTCTGATCACCAGGAGGAACGCGTGAGGTCCGGGGACTGACATATAGATGGTCTTCTCAATCTCCTTCTTCAACGTTTCCGGAGACATCTTTGTGTCAAAGAGTCCTGGGGTGTCGATGACATCAATCATCCTTCCGTTCACCTCTCCACTCTGTTTCTCACTCTGTGAAGTCACAGATGTTGCGGACGCCTGATTTTTAAAGACTTCTCTCCCCAGGATGGTGTTTCCTGTTGCACTCTTCCCTGATCCAGTCTTTCCCACCATAATTATCCTCAGAGTCTCTGTATCTGTGAAAACAGTTTGAATTGAAAGATGTATCTTGCCTCTTACAGTGAATGGGTGTGTTTGCTTCCTTCAGCAGATGGTGAAAAAGGAAACATCTGCCCCCACAAGGAAATAAATACACAACTGTGTATGTGTTGCTAGTGTTGAGTATGTACAAACAAAAATGTTAGTTGCAAATACGTTTCTTGTAAATGTATGGCATCAATATTGTGGTTATTTTACACAACAACACGTTTGTGGGAATATCTTTTCAGCAGTATGAGGATGCTTTAAGACTATACCTTGAATCAACATTGATTTTAGAGGGTGTGTGCACAAACGCATGTATACCTTCAGATTGACCAATCTGGCCTTGCAGACAGAAAGTCAACAGGAACAGAATCCAATGAGCTCTTCCTTGTCCCATCTCTGCTACAGCAGCCAATCAAAAACATGAAAAAAATGCCAATTGCCTTATTACCCCTCTACCCTTCGAACTAACTTTAATTTACAAACAGTTTGTACAGACGCTTCTTCCTGTTAATTGACTTTGAAAAGATCCAATTTGTTATGTATGATTCTCAGTGCTCAACTAAAATACAATGAGTAGTACATGCTATGTAGATTACCCGTAGATATACACAGTACATTATGCCACACTGTCGCCTAAGTCTAGATAGCGTAGTGAAGATAATGTAGACAAAGGTACATTTAAATAATGAATGTTGCTGTGCATGATTCAAGCAATAAGGTAGTTTCAAGCAGTAAGGTAGTTAGGTTGAATACTCACTGAGACTGTAGTTGAAATGTTTATCCTCTGTTGTGTGTGAGAGTTGATGTAATGTGCTTCTCCTTACATTCTGGGTTAAGCTTCATTTCACCTGTAAAAAGTATTTTAAAGCCAATGACAGAGTGATGCTAGGCAAATAAAACCCAGGACAGGTAATTCTACATTCTTACTTTTCCCAACAACGTAAAACCTTGGCTACTAACCAGATGCATAAAACCGGCTAGTTCAGTTGTGTGGGATATGTTTAGTAGTAAACAGGCTAGTTCAGTTGTGTGGGATATGTTTAGTAGTAAACAGGCTAGTTCAGCTGTGTGGGATATGTTTAGTGAGATGAAAATGAGATGATGACATTCACGTTATAGGGAAGAGCAGTTGTGAATGCAGCTATTTTGATTTAAAGACTCAGATATCTTTAAATTATGTTGATTTGGGATCAGTTTGATGCACCACAGTTCACAACCACACTCACTTGTTTAAATACAGTAAAATGTATAGGCCGAGAGTAGACTGGGGTGGTCTGCATGCTTTACAGTACAGGTCCAGAGAAGACTGGGGAGGTCTGCATGCTTTACAGTACAGGTCCAGAGTAGACTGGGGAGGTCTGCATGCTTTACAGTACAGGTCCAGAGTAGACTGGGAAGTTCTACGTGCTTTAGTGTACTTGCCCAGAGTAGACTGGGGAAGTCTACATGCTTTACTGTACCGGTCCAGAGTAGATTGGGAAGGTCTACATGCTTTACAGTACAGGTCCAGAGTAGATTGGGAAGGTCTACATGCTTTACAGTACAGGTCCAGAGTAGATTGGGGTGGTCTACATTTTTCTGTTCAGTGAGGTGCACAGCAAATGCTAAAGTGTGATAGACTATCCTTGTAAAAGACACTGAACACTGTAGTCTGTTGTTGTGTTCATTGTCACCACTAGAGGGACCCAGATGACATCATGTGAACAATACCAAGTACAGTGGTTGTTAGAAGGGATTTATTACACATTGGTCATAATGCCTGGTATTTGATGGATGACATTTACATGGCAAATTGGTATAAAATAAATTAAAGGGACCACATTATGCATTTCTATTCGCCACACTCATCTTTCAGTATTACAATTCACATATATCAATTTGTCACCTTTATTTTTGTTAAGCCATTTTTTAGTCAGTATTTGTCACAAACGTCTTTACAGATATTCAAAGAAAACCCAAAAGAAAAAGTAATGCAGATACATAAACAAAGTGGATAGTGATCACTATCTACAATTTAAGGAACAAAGGAAGGAAGAAACCTAGAGAGGAACCCGTTTCCAAACGTTGACTGTTTTTCTTCTGGCTTCATCAGGTGAAGCTAGTTACAACGTTTTCTGCTTTTTTTTTATGTACTGTGATTTCTCATCCAAAACAGTGTCTTCAAAATTATAGAAAAATCATTAATGGAGCTCTAATCACCTTCAGTAATCTGGAGGACTTCTCAGACTCACCTCATTATTCCCTGTAAAGGTTATTTTATCTCATCCTAGACAGGCCCGTGTACAGACACACTGCCAATATGCACACTAGAACAGCTCCCACTGCCAGATAAACTGATGCATTTGTCATGTCTGGACTGTGGATGACTAGGGTGCCTCCTGGGTTATGGTTGGCTGGGCTTGCATTGGCTGGGCTTGCATTGGCTGGGCTAGCATTGGCTGGGCTAGCATTGGCTGGGCTAGCATTGACTGGGCTAGCATTGACTGGGCTAGCATTGACTGGGCTTGCATTGGAGGGGAAAGGTGGTGGTAATGCAGAAACATTAGAGGCTGTATTGGGTTCTGAATCCGTAACAACATTTTCTGAGCCGGACATGTCTGTACTTCTGATCACCTCCCTCATCGTATTTGTTCCCCACATCAAATCTCGGACCTTTGTATGAATGCTAATTATTTTACCCCTCTGACGTACCAGAAATGCCCCTGCCCAGACTGGTTGGGTCACTATGCGCAACGGCTGGGGTAACGCTTTGACAAATTTAACAAGCAGACTATTTTCCCATTCCAGAATTTCCTGGGCCTTCAGGAACATCTCATTAGTGTAATATTTATTTTCATTCCCCTCCCCCATCTTCTCCATCTTCTGCAGCAACTCCTTGACCTGATTTTGGTTATTTAAATCAGCATTATTAAAAGAATGATATCTACCGCCACACTTCTGTATGATGGCCTTGAGCTCATTGCTTTGCTCCACAAACTCTTCAAGTTTTTTTGACCCAAGCTGATCTTTACCAGTGAACAGCACGATGGTGTACTTTGAGGCTTCTTCTCCAAAGTTCTCCTGGATCCACTTCACAGTGTTCTTCTCCTCCTCTGTGAACCTCCCCAGTCTGATCACCAGGAGGAACACGTGTGGTCCTGGAACTGACATCTTAATACAGTTATCTATTTCTCCCTTCATCGTCTTGTCATCCACTGAAGTGTCAAAGAGCCCGGGGGTGTCGATCACATGAATTGTCTTCCCCTCCACCTCCTCACTCTGCTTCTTCGTCTCTGCGGTGATGGACACAGCAGACGCCTCAGCTTTAAACACATTTTCTCTCCCCAGGATGGTGTTTCCTGTTGCACTCTTCCCAGCTCCTGTCTTCCCCACCAGAATTATCCTCAGGTCGGAGAGCTGCTCTGGATCTGTGGTAACACACATTTGCAAAATTGGCAGTAAGTAATACATTATAACACATACTAAAAAGTATTTTAACAACAGAATATGCCTCTACTGACAAGTGTTTAAGCTAGGAAATAGTTTCAGGGGTATTTTGATTTCTATGTGATTAATAGTTGGGACACGGAGACCAGTAGAGCAACTGGCTAATGGAAGACCAAAAGTAGCAGGGTTTGTTTATATTCAATTAATGATGGGGTTTGTAATTTGGGACATGGGAAGTCAAACGTAATGATAAACAATACACATGTATGTATAGCTGAACAAAATACATCAGTTTTGACCACTTCTTATGACTTAAATGATTTAAAGTAAATAAATGTGACTAACATGCTCAAGGGACACAGGATTCACTAACTCAAATGTTAGAAAACCCAAGCAGGATTATGACTGAATTTGGATAATGTGCCTTGTCATAGAAATCCAGCATTTTACAAAATATCACTGCTTGGCCCAAGGCAGTGGGAAGGATATGTTTACCAATGGTTCCATTAATCATTCAAATAAAATAAAAAGCATGTTTAAAACAATGCATAGATTCTGGTTGAACAGCGTTTACTGCAAGAACAGCAAAGTGCATCTGCACGCACAGCGAGGCGAGGAATTTGAGGACGGCCTGGGGTCAAGAAGGGCAGCAAAGGTGTGTCAGGATGCGTGTTGCTCTGACAACAGCCAGGCCCTTTGACACCATACAAATTACTCAAAGTTCAAGGTTACGTCCAATTAGTTTATTAGCACTTGCAAAAGCATACAGCAAAGTATAACAACACGAAAAGAACCTCGAGTAGGGGCGAATAACTTTGTACGTCCACAGATTGTAAACAGTTAGCCGACTAGTACGCGCCCCCTTCATGGTTCATATTTCTTATATAGGCGACTGGGTTTCTGGATCATGGGGTATCTATCATGGGGTATCTATCATGGGGTACGACTCTTCCCTCTAGAGTCCTGTGTTAAAGTGTACAGATTATTGGATAATATGTTAATATGTTTTAATATTGTGACGATCTGCACTGTAGATGATCTGAACATCTGGTGCAGGGCTGGGGAAATCAAAAATG
This sequence comes from Novumbra hubbsi, assembly GCA_016801125.1. Classification (NCBI taxonomy): domain Eukaryota; kingdom Metazoa; phylum Chordata; class Actinopteri; order Esociformes; family Umbridae; genus Novumbra; species Novumbra hubbsi. The sequence goes on along the minus strand of JACXGK010005334.1, from coordinate 27,895 downwards.
CTGTTCCACATAGCAGTCATGCAGTAGCTTTCAAGGTACACTATATGGACAAAGGTATTGGAACATTACACCTACAGGAGCTTGTATGACATCCTATTTCAAATCCATATGCACTAATATGACATCCCCAATTATATGACATCCCCTTGGCAGCTATAACAGCTTCCACCCTTCTGGGAAGACTTTCTACAAGGTTTTTGTGCACCTTTGTTCATCCCAATAGGTTTGAGGCCAGTCAAGTTCTTTGACATTAAACTCATCCAACCCTGCCTTTATGGACCTTGCTTTCTGCACTGGGGCACAGTCATACTGGAACACAAAAGGACCTTCCCCAAACTGTTCCCACAAAGTTGGAAGCATAGAATTTTCCAAAATATCTTGGTAAGCTGAAGCATTAACATTTCCCTACAGTGAAATTAAGGGGCATAGGCCAACCCCAGAAAACAACCCCTTAGCATTATCCCTCCTCCACCAAACTTTACAGTTGGCACAATGCAGTCAGGCAGGAAACATTCTACTGACATTCACTAAACCCATGCTCATCCATCAGATCGCCAGACAGAGAAGTGTGATTCGTCACTCCACAGAACACATTTCCACTGTCCAGGGTCCAGTGGCGTCAACGTTGGTCGTGAGCTTGGTGATGTAAGGCTTGCATACAGGTACTCGACCATGAAGGCCCATGCGTGGCCCATGAGTTGCTGGGGTTCCTAAACACTTCCACATTGCAATAATACCACTTTTCTTGGAGAGGAAAAATGTCACTAAGTGACTTGTTGCAACGATGGCATCTTATTACAGTACCCCGCTGGAATTCAGTGAGCTCTTTAGGACAACCCAATCTTTCACAAATGTTTGAAAGGCATACTACATGGCTAGGTGCTTCATGTAACACCTGAATTCAATGAATAAGAGCTGTGGCCCAATACTTTAGTCCATATTGTGTATATGTACATGCTAGAAATAACCATTGATTTGTGATATGTATCACCTACTGATTTGTTTTCAGTTAAAAGTCAAAATTGCCACATGAAGGTTTTTCCCATGACAGGCGGACAGTCCCACCTCCTCTGTGACATGCTGGGAAGCACACTGGATAGTGGAATTTCTCTTCCTGGTTCTAGTCTGTTGCCATTCGCATTGCAGCAGAGGATCATCAGAAACTAGGTGTAAAGTGAAATGAAGTAGATCATCAGCAACACATTTTAGTAAGCATGTACATTTTATTATTAATCACACACAATGGTTTTAATACAACCTTTCTCTACATGCCCAGTAATAAAATCTCTGAACTTTGTTGCAAAGTGGAGAATCTGGATTAATACTTGCTTCAGAAATAGTGGATTTCAAACAGCTTTCTCATTGGTCTCAATGCAAACCTTCACAGAAACTGCCTGGACGGCGACATTACTATGAAAATAGAACCCTGTGTATCATCTTAAAACATGCGTTTTACCAGTGAACATGAGTTGTTTTTAAATGACAGAAGTAAGTTAATACTTAAAATAACTTACTGCTTGAACCGGGTTGCTGTTGAGGTACTCCAATTCCTGTTGATAGTGGAATGTGTGGACGATAACGTTGCATCAGAAACCCCACATCTGCTCCCAAAAAATATCCTGGGCATCAACTTCCCCTACATACACTCAATCAAGAGGTTTGAATTCATTGAATCACTGATTTCAGCGTTTCAGGTCCTCCCAACCTCTACGAACGTTAGCTAGGCGCAATGCAATTAAGTGAATTATAACCTACTTATTTACAATCGTCTCCACTCCAGAATTACAGACAACGCAAAGCACTTTTGGGGACAATGCGTTCAGAGTGCTTCATTTCTAGCATCTAGCAGCTCTAATAATTAATAGACATATACAGGTTTTATTTGCATTCTGTAGATTTGTTTCAGGCAAATTTGACTTACAATAAGCTTTTTGCAATGATCCCTTCCAGTTCTTATTTCGATGACTTGACTGTTCATCAAGTGTCTCAAGATTGATGAACAACAATAACTGAGACAAAACAAATGTTTGATCTTAAACTTTATTGTTTATTTTCTGGAAAAAACATATCTTACTGAACTTAAACATTGTTTCTTTTAAGATAAAACATAAATTTGTTATACATTTGTTATACAGTTGCCTGTACAAAGATTGTACAAAAGATAACTACAAGCCATGTAGACTATTTAAAGAATAAACAAAGGGCAAACATGTTAATTCAATATTTTACAATGATTCAAAATTGAAAGTTACTTAATATTAATCATAACTCTGAATAATAGATTTAATGCAGTTATAATAGTAGGTAAGTAAACTCTAATAGACAATTCAAAAGTATAGTTTCATAAAACCATTGTAGACTTGTAGGATATACACTCTAACCAAAGGTTGGTGGACAACGTTACAAATGATTGTGTTCAGGTGTTTCAGCCACACCCACTGCTCTCAAATGCATAAAATCCAGCAAAGAAATCTCCAGAGAAAATCATTGGCAGTACAATGAGTCATACTGGAGTGAACACCAGCAAAAGAAATGTACTTCGGGAGCTTCACAAAAGGGGTTTCCATGGCCAAGCCGCTAAAGCCAAACCTCACATCATCATCTCCAATATCAGTGCCTGACCTTACAAAGAATATTTTGGCTGAAAAGTGTCAGTTATCCCAACACAAAGGAATAAATAGTGATATTTTATTTTATGGAATTTACTGATTTTGTCATAGATGTAGTCTTCTACATCTTTTGACAATAACAATACTAGAACTGTTTTGCAAGTCCCTGTAAAATATTAAAGTTTTCTGAGCCACCCATCTACACCACCCATTTGTTTGATAGTTCATGCTGACTGAATTACAGCTGTGTGATGAATACCTCATTAAAACGAAATGGCTGTATATTTTATTGCTTTTATTGATCTTTCCCTGGGCGTTTACCATGTTTTAGGTTCTTCATTTTGCATATGAGAAAACAGAAAACAGAAAACAGAAATCCTAGTATTATCATCCAGTACAAACATTTGCCAAGTTTAGAGCGCCTGCTGTCATCCCAATAATTGCGACTACTATGTACCACTTCAGACGATTTGCTACGTTTAAGAGACCTCTTGATGGCTTTTTGTCCTCTTTCATTTCTCTACCAGACCAGACCTGAGCCTTTGCACCTTCATCGGTGCACCCCCACTTGTTCCACACAGAGTATGCACCTTCATCCGTGCACCCCCACTTGTTCCACACCGAGTATGCCACAACACCGCCAAGAACCAGCCCAAGGGGTGGGAAAATGATGGCGGCGAGCGCTGTGTCCAACACTGCTGTTGTCATTGCTATCCCCGTCACAGAACCTAATGCAATATATTTCAGTCCGGATTGTTTTGCCAGTCTTCTCTGGGCTTTCTCGAACATCTCGCCAGTATAGTAAGTCCCTCGGTTTGTCTCCAACATGGTGTCTATCATCGATATCAGCTCTGTGACCTGCTTGCGATCATTGACATCAGCATTGTTGAACGAGTGGTATCGTGACCCACAGGTGTGAATTACCTCTAAAAGCTCTTTGCTGCCTTTTAGAAAGTCGTCTAATTTCTTTCCGCCCAACTGATCTTCACCAGTGAACAGCACTATGATGTATTTTGAAGCTTCTTCTCCAAAGTTCTCCTGGATCCACTTCACAGTGTTCCTCTCCTCCTCTGTGAACCTCCCCAGTCTGATCACCAGGAGGAACACGTGGGGTCCTGGGAGAGACTGTTCTATACACCTAGCAATTTCTTTCTTCACACTCTCAGGATTCATTGAAGTGTCAAACAGTCCTACAGTGTCAATTATTGTTATCTTTCTCCCATCCACATCTCCAGATTTTGAGTCAGTCTTTGCAGTCACAGATTTTGCACATGCTGCTGCTTTAAATGCATTTGTATTCCTTAAGATGGTGTTTCCTGTGGCACTCTTCCCTGATCCAGTCTTCCCCACCAGAACTATCCTCATATTAGACAGCTGCAATGAATCTGTAAGAAAACAGATTTGTTTTTTTAAAGAATAATGCTAAATGTGGTGATTAGGATGTGTCCGGTAAATCATCCTGGAGAAGTTGTCTGGTAAATGACTCAAATGTAATGCAAAAAATAAATTTAAGTAAACTTTTAAGGCGTTGAAGTAAAATGCAGAATTTGGTTCGAGAAGAGTTATATTTTTTAAATATTCAGGGGAAGATTTTTTCATCCCGGTATATGTATCAGTGAGGAGTGATAGAATTAATTAAAGGCGGAGCAGGCCATGGTAATTTTTGAGAACAGTGACAATGAATGTATGTGATAGTGGTCGTTGGTTCTCTATAGGAAAGGGGGAAACATCAGGATTTTAATATAATCATATTATTTCTATTGTAGAGTTAAACTTAAGTATTATGGAATTGAACAAGCACAGCCCTGGGAGAGGTGCAGAGACAGTCTGGTGCTGTGATAGTCCATTGAGAGGGAATAAGGGCTCAAGAGGTTGAAGTTATTCAGGCAGCGCGTGTAGAAGCAGGGTTGTCTAGCTACATGGAATAAGTGGTGCTGAATTAGAGTGGTCAGATAAGCCCTAAGCCAAGACACGTGTATTTTTGTCATGCAATTTATTCATGCACTTTTGCCAAGCATTTTTGTCATACACGATTATCATGCACTGAGGTTATACATTGCTAAACACTTTGTGTGTAACAAATGAATTAAATTATCTTAATTAGCCTAAATTGGTTTCCTGAATATTTTGTAGTCTATTATGCTTTATTAAGTTTCTGGGGAAACTCAGACGAACCAAAAGTTGCGGACACAGAGTTAAGGTTGCATCAAATGTAACTGTTTGAAATGTTCCTGTGTGTCACATAAAAAGGGAACTCTGTCAGTACTTGTATCTTAGTTGGTAAAACATGTCGGATAGAAATAAAACTTGACAAGTATTTTAAAATTAATCTTTTAATTGTATTGTCATATGCCTTGAGCGTATTTGACTTTACTTAACTTCTGTCTCGTTACTTATTGGAAGGGCACTGTATAAATGAAATATTGGTAATACCATCTGACGCTTGACATTGTGCTTGGAGATGTAAGGCTTGCATACAGCTGCTTGACCATGGAAACACATTACAAATAAAGGACCTTTTGTCAAACTGGATTGTCCATGTTGACTGAGTCAGGATTAGTTACATTTTAATTTGAAAACTGAACAACAAAGAATAGCTCACTAAAACCTTTTCAGTTATTAGTATATTTTCTTAATCTCTTGCTTCCACCTGACTTTGAGCATTCACTGTTTTTCTCTTTTTCTTGTCCACCACTGATAAACAGGGTATAAACATAGAACTAAACATACAAGAATAAGTCTTATTGAAAGAGTCCACAATGCAGCTTCCCAGGTTTGGACCTCTGTACTCTTCCACAAGACCATAAATATAACAGCCCCTATGACCAATTTTAGAGCTTTAAATAGCATTTGTTTTATTAAATTTAAACACATTTTCATCCTATTTTCCAATTGTGTTTGCACAAAACTGCATAACTTTGCAAATGGCCATAATGCTAAAGCTGTGATTAGTGTCCATATTTTCCACTGTTGAGCCTTCTGGTACATCTCATTGGTGTAATACCCCCCTCCATTCTCCATCACCATCTCCTCTATCTTATTCAGCAGTTCCCAGATGTGAGTGTTGTGTTTTGTTTGATTATTCAGAGAATGATAATTGCCTCCACAAATGTTGATAACTTCCTGAAGTGTACTGCTTTCTTCCACAAACTCCGCAACGGATATTCCGTTTAACTGATCTTCACCAGTAAACAACACGATGGTGTACTTTGACGCTTCCTCCCCAAAGTTCTTCTGGATCCACTTCACAGCGTTCTGTTCCTCCTCTGTAAACCGGGTCAACCTGATCACCAGCAGAAATGCATGAGGTCCCGGTGCCGAAACATTAACACATGCGGCCATTTCTTTTTTCAATTCCTTTACAGTAATTTTTGTGTCAAAGAGTCCAGGTGTGTCAATCACACTAATCTTCCTTCCGGCCACCATTCCACTCTGTTTCATACAGCGAGAGGTCACAGACTGTGGAGCAAGTTCTGATTTAAATGCTTCTCTCCCCAGGATGGTGTTTCCTGTTGCACTCTTCCCTGATCCAGTTCGACCCAGTAGGACTATCCTCAGACTGGACCGTTTGTTCGATGCTGTAAAACCAAATAAGTGGCCTACTGTGAATGGTGAAACATTTTAATCAACAATTGTAGTTAATCCTCAGAGGTCTACTGTTTTGTCTGCAAGATCATTTGTTATTCATTTTATAGATTGTACTGAAGTCTTCTTTTTCTACTGTGTCCACCTAACAAGTCTGCACACAAACACAAAGTTGACCAAAACGTTAGAGAGTGGGGTATAGCTGTATAGGCAGACAGGACCGTTTTCAGGTGTGGGGCATGTAGTGAATAGCCGCGTGTGTCTAGCAAATGTTGAACCTTTCAGTTACTTGAAAAATAACAAATTTTCAGCAGTAAAAATAAGAATTCTTGCTTTTTCAATTTACCATTAAATCTGGTGATACTTTGAAAATGCCAGAATTTGGTGCAAGAATAACATATTCAAAAGAGCAGGCGCTTTACAGTACACTGCTATTAATCAATCAGGTTTATTTATATAGCAAAATTCATATATAAAAGCAATTCAATGCGCTTTACAGAAGATAGTAAAGACATTAAAAGAGAAATACAGTTTGATTAAAACATACATGTAACAATTTAACATGTACAGATTAAAATAAAAAAAGGAAAATTAAGAAGGATTTTTAAAAAGTAATGAAAATTTGAAAAGTCAGGTATAGGGATTCCATGTGGCTTTTAACGTATCTATTAAAGCTATAGGGCGCATAGTGAGGTCAAGCCCTCAGTCATAGGCACGTGAAAACAGAACCAGACTTGAAAATGGATAGGTGTGGGGCATGTCTAAGATCTTCTGGTAGCTTGTTCCAGTTGTGTGCCGCTACTAAATGCCGCTTTGCCGTGTTTAGTTTGGACTCTGGGCTCTACTAGTTGGCCTAAATACATAAATCATAGGGGCCTGCTTGGTTGATATTCTTCAAACATATCCGATAAGTATTCAGGCCCTAAACCATTCAGTGATTAATAGACTAAAAGCGTCACCTTAAAATGTTTTCTATAACTGACTGGAAGCCAATGCAAAGATTTAAGAATCTGAGTAATGTGTTCTGTTCTCTTGGTCCCGGTTTTGGTCTAATGAATGCTCTGAAGAGTTTATATATAGTTCACTCGACAAGGATTTTATAAATAGTTTTGATCTCAGTTAAAACATCCAGATTTGAAGCCTGCTTAAATGTATTGTGTGAATTCTTTATTTTTATTAAATAAATATGACCATCGCTATATCTAACAAATATTATATAAAATTCATGTCAACTCTTAGTGGCTTTACTTGCTTTGTTGGGGTACATTTGAAAAGGCATCAGAACGCACGTTGTTGCTAAAACCTTTCATTGAACGCATGAGACTTTTATATTCCGCCAAGTGTCAAGCTGGTAAAAACACACTAGGGAACGAGGTAGCCGAGGCAAAACCACGAGGTTTGACGAACGGAAACTGCAACTAGCAGTAGAATATATTAGCAACATAACCCAAAAGTCCACATGCTTTACCAAGTGAGGGCACAAACGCGAGTAAGAACGGCGGTGACCTGGCAAAACTAAAAGAGGAATCGGAAGTTGAAATAGAGGGTTGCTGAGGTGAGGATAGCTGGCAGGTGTGCGTAGTAGGTAGGTGAGGTGGAATGCGTGTAGCGGAATCCCGGAGTCAGTGCACAAAACCAAAAAAATGAAACCCGGCCCGGATTAGTCCGGAGCCGTGACACAAAGCACTCGAAATAATGTATTCAAAACTTTTCTCAACTATGTTTTATATTATATTTTTTTGTACAACAGAAACTCAGTAACAATCTGAAAAGCTGATAGAATAGAGCGGTACAATACTCACTTGCCATTCTTCTTACTTGCAGATGCACTTGAATTAGCTGCAGTCTATTTTTTGCCAGCACCAGCTCAGTGTCTTGAGAGGCTAATACCAGGAATAAAAATTGCATGCTGATTTTATCTAGTTTCTGTATGCAGAAAATGATATAGGTGTGGCCTGAATAACCACTGACTTCCTCCAGACAGAAGTACTTCTTATTTCCTATGCTGAGATAGTTAAGGAGTATAGGTGAGGTTTTGCTCTGATACAATAGATACGCTACAGTGAACAAAGTGAAACAGTGAAAGAGTGATAATCATATTCTATGAAAGAGGAACTTGTTTACAAGAAAAGGAACCGTAGCGTGAAACTCTTTACCCATTTTATTGCACGTCACTGCAATCAAAGGTTTTTGTAGCGCTCAATGAGACTTGAAAATACTGTTGTACTCAGGAGTTTGTGGGTTCAAATGAGACTTTAATAAATCACACTATCTGTGAAAACAGAAAAGAGTTTGAGTTGGTAGATTTCTTTCTAGTCTCTTGTAGTAAATGGGTGTCTTTTTTGTTTAAATGATTGGAATTAGAAGGATAGAAAGAATTGAAATATCTGCTCTCATTTGGACAACTTGGGGTTAGGTTTAGGTGATTTATTTTTAATTTAAGGTTAATGTACATTATTACAGGTTTGGTTTAGGGTTAGGCGTAGGGACTGGGTTTAGTCTAGACATAAAGCTATTGATGGGTTCGGTTAAGGCTAGGGAACATTGTTTATATTTTTGTTCTCTGATCCCCACAAGGATATAAATACACAACTATGTTTGTGTTTGTGTGTGTGTATGTGTGTAGAGTAGGGTATGAGCAATGTAAATAGCATGTTTCTTGTGTCTACCTTGACTTCAATAATCCTAATTACCGAGGTAATAACTGTCAAATGTTTATTGTTGCATTGTGTGCATAAATGTACCTGATGTAACAGAATGCCTAGAGAGGACCAACAGCATATTAGGAGGTCATAAGACTCAAAACACCTGACCACCTAATATTTACACAGAATTATGTGCAATATATTTGCCTATGACTGTTATTTTTTTGACTTCCTAGGAGAATGTACACCTTCATTCCAGTACAGTTCATTTCATACATTGTGGAATAATTTACACTGAAACTAGTCTCAACAACATGCATGATATTAATAAAGGTAATTTCTTGCAAGATGCATGCTTACACAAATAACCTCACTAACTCACCCTGCAGAACAGGAAACACATATATTAAAGGAAACGAAAGGAGACAGATGCGTCCTGTTGACCCTTTTGGTTGACACTCGAGTTGACCCTTGATGTTGAGACACCAGACACACACACATACGCAAAGCATTGATTATCATATAGAGCATTAGAACACCCTAGAAACATAAAGCCAAATAAGGATACAAAACAAGAACTATTGAACACGATTGGAACAATGCTTGCTACACTTTGTTGCCTGCACTCTACTTAAACTGTATTGAGACAACCCCAGATCAGATATTTTCTGCAGGTTGTGTGGAACTGATCTCCGGATAATTATCTGCTGAATAAAGAATACAAACGGACAGACTTGTGTCGACTTGATCTTTTCCAAAACGGACTCGGGGGAACAGCTGGTTCCAACAACATCCACAAAGGTAATCTGGTTCTTAACACATGATGTGTTACAACGAAGCTTACATAATAAATGCCGATGACTAGCAGTCAACCTTTGACAATCGATTCATGAAATAAAACATGTATCTTGTTTACGTCCCCCACATTCCATCTACAACTGAGGCAGGACCACTGATAGTGACTAGTACGTTTAGGTCGTTGACCTCAGACTTCTGAATGTTAGTGCAGAGTGAAAAAGAAAGTTAATGTGTTTAGCGAACATGAGATAGATCTACATTTCTCAGTTAAGACCCAGAGCAGTGGTGAAGATGTCAGTTATTTTCTCCCAGTTATTGAGACTACACCTGTCAGTTCTCCAATTTATTGAGATCACATAAAGATCTTAAAACACACTTTCTTATCTATATTTCTTGTGTTCTATAAAGTATGCAAATAGAGACGGTTTGCAAAGAACAATAAAAAAACATGCATCTTAAGTACAGTGGTACAAACAGCTGGTCCCCTGTCACTGTTCCTGCCTTCCGTTCATCCACCTTATTCTGGAAGTTTCTACTGGGCCATGACATGACCCCATGACCTTGGGTGCTTGCTCGCTTCCAAACTGCTGCGCCTCTGTTACTGAGACACTGACAAAAGTGAAACCTGACTTCACACTCTGACGCCAACGATTCTCTGTTCTCACCTTCCTGTTCAGTTGAGGTGCACAGACCTGCCTGCTAACCCACCTGGTTCTGTCCTAGTAACTTTCCATTCATGCATACGGTTTGTTAGTTGACTTGTCTCCTAGTCATGAGTGTAGTGTGTGTGTGTGCCCAGTCTGTCCTCGACTGTATCATCTGTCTCATTTTGTCTTACTTCTCTAAACGGTGACCATTGTCTCACCTCAACTCGGCAAAACATGCACGTTCTCAGTTCTCTTTCTCTCATGACAGTACATGTATCCAATGCAGTCTTCAATCATTATGCATTTAGATACTAATATGTATACCTTCATCCAACAATATCCATCCACGTCACCTTTCCACAAGTAACTAATTTCATAGCAAAGAAAGATGAAAAAATCTCCAACTAATGTTGTTATTTTTTAGCATTCAGGGTTGATGGGAAAAAGACTTCCTGCAAGCGCTGTTCCTAAACTTGACATTCTTCAATCTCCGGTTTTGTTCGTTGGGATGCTGGACTGCACTCTGAAGTTTCTCTTCCATCTCCTTTCTTTTATTTTCTGATGAGAAATCAACTGAGAAACGTAAACAAACGGTATATTGGCAAAATGCATCAAACCCAAGAGAACAGCTAAACATGATGTGGTCTCATATACCACAGCTTTTAAGACCTGAACCAATTGCGTTATAATTCTCTGCTCAGAACAGGTGTGTCAGACTTACCAAAGCGCTCGTGCAAGTGATAATGCCCCGTGGATCGTGTTGACACACAGAGTTCTTCTTGGCCTCCCCACAGCACCGGTACCTCCCGTCCTCGTAGTTCTACTCGTGATTGACAACGGTCTCAAACACATGCTCCAGACAGTTGGCGTTGAGCTGGGCCACCTCCTCCCGACAGTGCATCTTCCTGTCCAGGCCTTCGACGTAGCCGGACCTCCCGAGCAATGTTCCGTAGTTCTCGTAGAGCTCGACCGTGAGGAGCTCGTAGGTGATGTCGTCCGTTCCCAATAAGTGGGACACCTCGTGTATGAGCGTGCCCGGTTTGGAATCCAGACACAGATCGTCCGGTGCGGACCAGAAAGCGTTGCACAGGTAGACCACATCTTCGCCTGTCTCGACGTAGGCAAAGGTATCACTGTGCTCGGGGTCCAAGTCCTCTCTGAAGAGGACCTCCTTCAACTTCCGCAGAAGGTCCCTGAGGATCTTCTCCGTAGGGATGCAGCTGAACGTGTAGGAGTCCACAGGCTCACCACAGCTGTAGTAGAAGCTGACCGGAAAGCCATAGAAACGCTTCTCCAAAGCGTCTTCCAGTATCTCCATGGTGGCCGTTCTAGCCTGCTGCACAGCCTTCAGCTTCTCTCCACTGAGCTCTGTTATGTAGGAAGACCTCTGACAGGCATCCATTTTGTAGGATATTTTATGACCTGTAAAAAAATATTTTCAGTATTTCTCATTTAAACTTGAGAGTGTCCATCTACTCTGTTCAGGTATAAAACCAATAACTAGTAATTATATTAGGATAATTTCAAGTTTACCACTTCAGCTAAATGTGCGTGGCTTTGCTAGCACCAACATTCAGTAATAGAAATATACAAATTTGAGGCAGGCAGGCCACTTTTGCTTTACTTTGAAGTATAAGACAAAAATGTTGTTCTTACTCATTTGTAATGATTGTCCACTGTTGGCAATATTTACTTTTTCCTTTTGTTTGCAGATTGTCTTTGTAAAGTTGCTGTCACTACTCTGTACCACGTACAGACAATTCTGCCAGAAGCACTAGCGATGACGTCATTACCCTAGTGTAATGAAAAAAACTTCTAAATAAAAGCGCCAATGTCAACGTATTCCATTGGTTATAATTCGTTCAATACATTGGAACCATATACCATTTTTATGTTGTTTTCTAATAAATACAAAGGGCAATAAATGTATATAAAAACATATATGTTAATATTAAAGCATAAAATGTACAGACCGTTTTGTTAAATATATTGCTTTAAAACAACGAAACGACACTGTAAATTGGAAAATGGCATTCGATAATTACTCACTAAGGTGTATAGAATCCATATGAAGTGTCAGTTAATGGGGAAAATAAAGGGTATAGCACTTTCCAACCCACTCCATTTGCTCCAGAGTCAAATACGACAATGCAAATTGCCTTATAAGAAAGAAAATAGACGTTAAGCGACACTTGACAAAACAACAGCGCTCGCTAGGGTTAACGTTGCCAACATTGTAACGTGAACAGCAATAAGCATGTTAACGGGATATTTTCATAAAGTTAGACTTTCAATATCACTTTCAGTTGAATTGGTTTGTCTCTGTTGTTTGATCTTGTCAGTGCCCTTGTGGACTGCTGGCCGATTACAGCCATGATTAGCCTACACATTTAAAGTCGGCGTACATTTTTCAAGAAACAGTAACATTCCTCAGTTTCAAACTTTGAAAAGTTTCTTTGTCAAATTATACATTGAATAAAGAGTTTAAAATATTTGCACATCATTACAATCTCTTTTTCTTTACATTTTACAAGGCGTCCCAACATCTTTGCAAACTGCTTTGTTTATTCGAGCTAAACATTTCCTTCTCTGAAACGGGGGAGGTCTGTCGTTTTTGCCTTTCTTTTGGCCAGGTGTGTACATTTGAGAAATATGTTGAGCAAGGGTGAAGACCGTCGCGTGCTGATATACAGATACAGATACAAGGGTGTGTTGATTGTGTGTGAGTTTCGCACGCGAGCATGTTATAAAGAGACTGTTCCTGTGACGTTAATCCTTCACGTGAATGTCATGAGAGCGGCGGGGAGTCGAAATGGAGGATGGTCTAAAGCAGGGGTGGGCAAACTACGGCCCGAGGGCCAAATGCGGCCCGCCAGGCTGTTCCATCCGGTCCGCGGAAGGTAATGAAATGGTTTTGAGGGGAATTAAAAAACAACTCACCAGCCCATTCTTATACATCTGAGGTGGAATTTCAACTATTTACACAGTATATGTGATCTATAGTACATATGTACTGTATGTTTTAACTTTTTCCCTTTTTGGGCCTGCAAATAATTTATGATTAAAAAATTACAAAAACAAATGTGGCCCTCCAGTAAATTTCAAAATCCTGATGTGGCCCCGAGCCAAAACGTTTGCCCTCCCCTGGTCAAAAGTATGGGGGTGATCATGGAAGTGGTGTAAAGTCAACATGGTGGAAGTTGTATTGTTGACCCCAAAACTTGATGTAATACCTTAATAAAACCATTACTTGTTAGATGACATTATGCTTATTAAAAATGCTGTACACCCAAATAATCCAAGATGTTTAATAAAAAGTTTGCAAACAATTGTGACCAAACACTGTGTGGGTCCATAAACATTCACAAACAAATTAACATCTACTGCATGTCACCTGCGATACCTCGTCAATAAATCCATGAAGTGGTTACATGTCTTCAGCACATTCCACCGGTATTTACAAACAAAGGAGCGGATCGTCTATTCTCCGGTTGTCTGGATCATGGATTGCCTCTTCGAGCATTCTGGTGTGACCTGGTGGCCAATATTTTAAACGCCACTCCATTACTCCTTCAGGTAAACTTATGTACTAGCATTAGCAGCTAGCTAACTAGTACTGTGAGTAAGCAACCCTTAAAATATCTCTGTCTCATTTGGTTTGTATTCGTACACTTTAATAACCAAACAAAGTCCCTTCAAATTAAAATAAATTTAAGTTAAATCTCTGACAGCAAATTGTTCATGTGTTCCGGCGACTTTGTACTTGGTAGACAAGACGTGAGGAGGGGTGGACATTTCATTTAAACGCGGACTTAGTTTCTCAGGGATGGTGCAGTATACTCTGGGTAATCATTGTGTGTGTGTACGGAATGTGTCCTTGAAACGCGTGAGAACGAAGAGAAAAGTGTGGTTATTGAGGCACGCGCTACTGCACACGCATTTACGCAAACACAACCCACACACACACACCCAACTACACGCCCAGGAACAAACACAGAAAGGCGCACACGCAACTACACATGTATACACACATAAAACGAGGGAGTCTATGGAAACTCCCATATAGCAGCAACATCTGTCACGTTGAAAGGCTTTCACTGACCATGCAACAACACAAAGGACACAGATACACACACACACGGTCACAAAAGATACACCCACCCACAAACACACTCAGAAAAGACACACAGTCTCGCTCATTTGAAGAACAACGGTGCACTGATTGCAAGTGCAGAAAGATCCTCAGACATTAGCCATGGGTAGTTATGCCTATTCATCGAAAACTTCTTCAATTTTATCATCATCATCACGTTAGGTGTACGTTGAATTGGGCTCAAGCGTGTAGGAACATACATTCATGTATGGGTGTGAAATATGTGTACATAAAATGTGAAATATTAGTCAGTTTATAAACATCGTGCATTTTGCCTTAAAACCGAAACGTGGATATGCCAAGCCTACCGCGGTTAGGAAATTGCCTATAGTGTATTCTTTGGTCGATCACGACTCCACTCGAGTCAATACCATCCTGTCTGACACACGCGCGCGGGCGCACGCGCTCTCGCTCTTCCTCTCGGCCTCCCTCTGTGGGATTCCTGAAAGGTTTTATGTAACAGCCTCTGCAGTCAAGTCCTTGACTCGGTGTTCTCCTGTTCCCACTCCTTTATCAGCTGCTGAGCGACATGCACACACAATAATGAAAGGGTAGAGGATGGATAGAAGTGGTATTGTAAGATTTTATTTGTTTCAAAACCCATAGTGCACATTTGTACCACACAATATAGGCAAATATTCTCATGATTATTATGTACAAGCCATGGTTAAAATATAATTTTCACGCTCAAAGTTTACACAGCAGTTTGCCGAAGGCATTTGGGGAAATCCAATAAGTTCTGCACACACACTGCATTTCCTCGCTCCAGAGACAGTAATAAACAGATTGGCTAACTCACTGGATCTGGCACTTCTCCAACGGCTTGCCGGGCTTCTGTGCCAAATTGGGGCCGAGGACATGCCGGAGATCAGTACTGAAACTCGGTCGTCGGGCAAGAGGATATAGCACCCCGCACGGAGTCTCTGAGCCGGCCGCCGGGCTCCCTCTACCGGCCACACAGCACGTATTCATTGCCTGGTAGGACCGAATCGAGACTTTGCGATGCTGCGACGGACCAGTCTCAGCTGGCAGGCCGCCCCGTTTAGCCAGAGCTTCAAACACTTCCTCCAGGTTCGTGCTGTCTTTGGCAGAGGTCTCGAAGTAGGCGAAGTCCTCCCCGAGAGCTTGGTGCACCTCTTCGCGGGAGACGGCTCTCTCTTCTGGGGACAGGTCCACCTTGTTGGCGCACACCACCGTGGGGACCCGTGCAATCTGCCCAACACCGGTCGGCTTGAGGAGCTTGGTCTTGGCGGCAAGGATCTCCGCGCGCAGGGTGCACACTTCCTCGAACGAGCTCCGGTCGTCCAGACTGAAGACCAGAAGGAATATGTCACCTGCGCAAAGGAAGGACATGTACATACATATTAGACTTGTTTTCCACAAGCCAAAGGTTATTTGAACTGAAAAACAAATGTTGCATTTTCTAATCATCACTAGACCCCCAGTTATTATATACATGTATTTAATATTGTATAACTGCGTTTTATATAATGCCATATTAATTATATTTAGCTGAATTTAATAATTTTCTCACATTATTTATTAAACATATCCACTTTTACAGAACACCTCTTATGTGTGAAGAGAGAGGCCAACTGCTGTATCCAGAACCCTCCTCCAGGTTGTTTAATTGGTGTATGACTAGTGTACAGCCCAGGGCTTTATACATCTGGTCGTGGAGGGCCGAAATAGTTTGGGTTTTTGTTTCCACCTAGTTTAATTGCACTCACGTCCCAAATTGGAAAATGCAGGATTAAGCCCTGCAGCTTCCGAGTTCAATCATCTTTCATCTTATGCATTTAAGTAAGGCACTAAAGGATGCGTTATGTCCAACCAGACAATTAGCCTTAATAAGGCCCCAAATGTGTTTTTACTAATGGATGTTTTTTGTAATTATAACAGTATAAAGAGTATTTTTGCTATACCTATGTTCTGATAAACCAATCATCACAGGGCTCGAACCATCCGGTGTATAACCTGATTAATGCATCACATTGCCTGTTATTACCTTATACATGATTACATTTAGATATGTATCACTGTAATCACAAAAACATACAACAAAAACAACTTCAACTAAACAACCACAACAAAATTGATACAGCCCTAGCAAACTGCAACCAAAAGCTTACTATAATACGGATTTCCGTTAGCTTTTAATGTATGTTCCCGTTACGCACCGGTGAGTATAGACAGTCTCCGTTTCGCCGGGAAGCTCCTCTCTCCAGAGGCGTCAAGGATGTCAATCTGGTACGTCTCCCCGCGAATGTGAAACATTTTACGGAGGAAATCCTCATAGGTCGGTTGGTACTCTTCGGCAAAGCCGTCTCGGAGGTACCGCCGGAGGATGGAAGTCTTGCCGACACGGGGCGCCCCCAGAACCACTATGCGCTTGCAGTTTTGCGGCTTTGTGGACTTCAGCGGGTCCGTACGAGAGTCCTGGCCGACCCGCAGGTCGTTCACGCCAAGCTGCCGGAGCCGGGTCTGCCCCTGGAGAACCAGCGTGGCAAGTTGGTCCAGTGGGGACCTTTTGCCGGGGTGGTCGCCGGAGGAAAGTGGAAGTCGGCTTGTTGTGTTTGGGGACCGCACTCTTCCCTTCTCCTGGTGCTTCCACTGTGCCGTGGCCATTTTCAGGATGCCCATACTTGCTTTGAATCCCGGTGCGTTTCTGTACGCCAGCAGGACCTTGGAAGACACGGGGCACACTGATCTGCTCCCGGCGGGGAACTGAGAAGGTCCATTGTCGGGGTTTTGAGCTACGGGAGCGGTGATGTTGGTGGCAGCCGGTGGGCTGTTGGAGCGTTTCCCTTTTACCTCCATAATGTAGTCTCTCTTGAGTGTCATGTGAAATGTATAATAGCCAGAATGGATCATATAAGATCCCAGCGTAAAGTGAAGTGTGCTATGCTACACACGCGCTTCGTGACACTAGTGGGTTAAAGCGCGCCTGGTTTGGGTGGTCTGTAAACCAAAGGCGTGATGGTCTTTTTATACCCGTGCATGGACCGGGCTCGTCCGCGTCACACAGCAGGGATCATCTGCTTGCCTTTCTAAAGAGCTCGTTGCCAGCATCACTGACTGACAGACGCGGAGATCTTGTTTTGTTCTACAGGAGAACACAGAGTTTTTGCTGATCTGGGAACAATGGACGATGTAGCTACTACTAGGCGCTCGACCAGTAGGCCTACTAGTGGGTTTGCAAGCGGTGTTTGTTTGGAAATGGGTTTATATTCAATATCAGCATACACATACGTTACGACGGATTTCCTCCAAACCTAACGTACACGGTGATAAAACGTATGTCAATGGGACAGTTAAAAAAATAAAATAAGACGTCAATGTAATTTCATTTCATTTTTATTTGCATAGTCCTAGTACAGTAGTAAACATCCAGGATGAAAACTTGAGCGTTGCGCACCTGCGCCAAAACACTGTACAAGGTCATCACCAACTTACAAAAATGTGCATGCAATAATTGTTATGTGTTAGGCCTACTTTCTCTTCCCTTGCTTTATAGGATTTGGATGTTCTGATCTTGTCAGATTACTTGAGAATATCTTTACGAGGGACATTCTCCTGCAGTTTATTGTGTTTAACTGTTGGTACGGCTGCGAAAGCATCCGTTGCCATGGCTACAACTCCGCCTGGAAAAAAAGGACTGTGTCGAGGCTAGCTGAGCAGGTGCTAATGTTAGCTCTTTTTTTCAAGGTTGATTTAACGACAAAGTTGATGTTATTCCAGTTTTATGAATGCCACTAAGTAGGTATTTGTGACACCAATTTAGCTAAACCAACTCGTTAAATTGTGAAGCTAATTTATGTGGCTAGCAAACGTTAACTAACGTAAGATACGGTCTCCATTACTAATACCCTACTCAAACCAAAACATTGACTTAGCTAGTATGAACAAGTCCCCTGGAAAATCACCTAAAAAGGAGCTGAGATCGAGGACCCCCCCAGGTATGTAGAATATAGGGTATGTCATGCAAAAATAGGAGTCCACTTAACACACACACATAGACAAACACTTGTACTTTATCTCTGTTCCTCATTGAAAGTACTTTCCTTGTTTTTAACATTAGTAAGCCTCTTCGTAGGGATGGATAGATAGAGGGGGAGGGATATTGACTATATGACTGTAGTCATGAAAAATAAAATGAAAGAGCGAGTGAGTTAGTGCAAGAGAGAGAGAGCATCAAGAACGCGACTTCCAAGGACACAGTGACATCTAATTTCCTGTCTTAATACGAAAAAACTGAGTTTTGTTGTATTCAACTGGGATCTATCTTTTGTGAATACCCGTGTGGGGGTGTGTTTGTGTGCCCATAAAGATTGCAAATAACCTAGTACATTTCCATTTAATATCAGGCCCTCGGCCCACTCCCAAATTGGTGCAGGTTCCCCGTGCCCCTCAAACCCAACCCGGAATGTGATACAGAGGAGGGAGGGAGTTTTATAACAATATTAATAACAATATTAAGAGGGCATGGTGGGGGACCGTAGGGAAGTGATGGTGAGATGGCCAGGGATTCCCTGTTGACGATGTCTGTCCCCTCCCCGGGCGCTGCTAGCCAATTTCCACCGCCCGCGGGGCTTCCTGTAAGATCGGCGCAACGGCCAATTATCAGTCCTCTAATTGTGTGGCGGCCGGCTTTGGTGCTTTAATAGGAAAGGTGGGAGGGGATGGGGGGAGAATTTCGGGGAGGGAATATGACAGGGAAGGGTAGAGCCAATGAGAAGTGAGGGGGGGGGTAGAAGTGAACCATGAGTGGTCATGGTAACCAGGGACAGAATCGGCTGGAGTTGCATAAATCATAAACACCACACAAATCGTATTAGTATTGTAGGTCACTGTTTGTGTGTGTGTGTGTGTGTGTGTGCTCCTTTTTAATTATTTTCTTCCCTCTCTCATCGCAAAACCTCCCAACTCCTGAGCTGCTCTGCTCCAGTAGTACCTAGAGCGCAGTGACCAGGAAATACCGGCTGACGATGACTCTCCCCCTAGCCTCGCACCGCTGAGCAATTCAGTCGCTCCCGGGGCTTCAAGCCTAGACAGTGGTGGTCAGCCTCTGAGCGCCACGCCACCTAGGAGCCGTGTGTCTGTGTGTAGTGTTCGTGATGTGTGTTTCCAAGATGGTCGTCTATTTCACTGCAGGCCCGGCCTAAGAGTCAAATGTCTACATATAGATATTCAGATCGGTATGTCTGTCTGCTCCGCCGTCCATAATCAAACACAAGTGGTCTACGATGAGTGATGTGATGTCGAGTGGTTACAAGGGGGTTTGTACGGTCGTGGGACAGTTGGTGACCACATGGCGGATGTTCTCCTCCCCAGAGAAGAAGCGCCTGAAGGCGTCGGAGGAGTCCTCGTTGTTTTCGTGTGACGAGCCTCCTCAGAGCCCCGTTCTGAAAGGAGAAGACATCCAGGCCTTGGCCATCCGACCGGAGGACCTGGAGAAGGTGTGTGTGTTGCCGCCTAAAACACACAGTGTGTGTGTGGATAATGCGTGTGTGGGGGTGTACATAATATGTGTGTTTCTTTTGTATGTACATAGTTCTGGGTACCCCAGCCCCCTAAAGAACCCCCGAAACCTTCAGCAGTGACCCGGGTGCTTGTGCGTAAGACACGCCCACCGGATGACATCAGGAAGGGGAAGACAGTGGTGGTGGCCCGCCCCCTGGCCCCGGGCAGCACAGCACCACCTCTGGATTACACGGGTGAACTAGGCGTGTTGGGGTGACCTAGGCGTGTTGGGGCGAACTAGGCGTGTTGGGGCGAACTAGGCGTGTTGGGGCAAACTAGGCGTGTTGAGGCAGAAGCTAAAAATATGTCTCACTTTGTGTTACCAGGAACAGATTAGGAAGCTCTGTATTAGTTTTTGCGATCCTGAAATTATGTTGACATGCGTTTAGACACGTTAGGCAAATATGTCTCTGATGGATTGGTTTTGTCAGGACCAGGGGGACCTCGCTTCGACGCCGAGGGGATGGTCCTCCCCCACAGCATTCTGGGTAGTCTGGAGGACTTCAGGATAGAGATGCAGGCCAGGGGAGAGACCGAGGTGAGAGAAGATGCCGTGGTTGGAAATCCCACTGACGTCATTTGGTTTTAAAGTAATTCATTGGAACCATGACATCGTTCCTGTCTCTTTAATTCTTCTGCTCCCTCTCTGCTCTCCAGCTTGTGAGGCGGGTGCCAGCCCCTCGGGGAGGTTCCCCCTCAGTCTCGGTTGGGGGGCTGGCTCTGAGGGGCCCGGAGACGCCCCCTCCTGAACAAAGGGGCCAGAGAGATGTCCAGTGCCGCGCCCTGGAGCGCTGGCGCTCACACATGGCCGACAGACGACACCAGCAGGACCTCATCTCCAGTAAGACCTCCTCGACTACAACTACCAGGCATACAGTGATCATAGAACTACCACTACCAGCCATACAGTGATCATAGAACTACAACTACCAGCCATACAGTGATCATAGAACTACAACTACCAGCCATACAGTGATCATAGAACTACAACTACCAGCCATACAGTGACATAGAACTACAACTAACATCTATAAACTGATATAGCAAATCTATCTACAAATCTTATCTACAGTACACCAGAACTACAACCCATTTTACTAAACTTCAACTACCATCAATAGACTGCTACCGTCACGATGTGATGAGTTAGAACCCCAGTCTCGTTCTCTGTCTCTTAATGTAGACCTGCTGCAGAAACCTGTGGAGTGTCTGTTGATGACCCAGACCAGCCGTTTCAGGGAGATCCAGGAGCAGAGGGGAGTCATGTCCCGAGCCCTGTCAGCCAGACAACCTGGA
This sequence comes from Novumbra hubbsi, assembly GCA_016801125.1. Lineage (NCBI taxonomy): Eukaryota > Metazoa > Chordata > Actinopteri > Esociformes > Umbridae > Novumbra > Novumbra hubbsi. The sequence goes on along the minus strand of JACXGK010005334.1, from coordinate 6,639 downwards.
CAGGTAGGAGACATCTCCGCCTGTCCATTTGAACTGTCGCTATTTCAGCCATGTGAAATTAAACTGTGTTGGTGTGTTGTTTTCATATGTACGTGTGTGTGTGTGTCAGGGTTACCGCGTGGGCAGTGAGTTCTGGAGCCTCCCCCAGACATTTGGCGACGAGCTGAGTGGCATCTCAGCCACCCTGACCAGGACACAGAGAGGTCACTGGGAACCCGTCACACACATCGCTCAGCCCCAGAGCATCCGCAAGGAGACAGGTACACACACACATCGCTCAGCCCCAGAGCATCCGCAAGGAGACAGGTACACACACACATCGCTCAGCCCCAGAGCATACATTGGTCTGTCACGTCAAAATGTTCAGGTACATTCCCATCCCCTGTATCTCTCTCTCATTCCTTCCCCTGTATCTCTCTCTCATTCCTTCCCCTGTATCTCACTCTCTCTCATTCCTTCCCCTGTATCTTACTCTCTCTCATTCCTTCCCCTGTATCTCTCTCTCTCATTCCTTCCCCTGTATCTCACTCTATCTCATTCCTTCCCCTGTATCTCACTCTCTCTCATTCCTTCCCCTGTATCTCTCTCCACCCCCGACTCCCTCTCCTTCCACCTCTCTATCTCTCTTTCTCCCCCCTGTGTGATGTGTGTGTTATGTAGGCCTCGTGGCCCTAGAGAAGGTCTGTTCCGCCAGCAGGACCTGGAATCAGAGTCGGTACCTGCAGCAGCAACGACATGAGCTCAGAGACGTCCTCAAAGACCTGGACAACAACCAGCCTGTAAGACACACACACACACAGACACACACACAGACACACACAGACACACACTCATACACACACAGACACACACACAGACACACACACACAGACACACACAGACACACACAGACACACACAGACACACACAGACACACACAGACACAAACAAACACACAGACACACACACACACACACAGACACACACTCATACACACACAGACACACACAGACACACACACACACACACTGGCACACACGCACAAAAACACACCGACAGACAAACACAAATAGACACATATACCACTGACATCAGTACAGCCCTACTCAACACTCCAAACACTATGGCTCTTCTACACAGCAGCCGACTGTAGATTCTGGCTTCATAAACTCCACTTCAGGAACCACTGGACACCCACACACACGGCTTAACAGTCAACCAGGATCACTTTACCTCCCACTCCGCATCCCTCCACACAGACCGCCTGGCTCCCTGCCCGCACAGGGGGGGGCGTGCCTGGCCGGATGCTCCACCTCTGCTGGGGGTCCTGGGGGACAGTTTAACCCTCACATGCACTGTGTGTTCGCTGCTGTGGACGACCTGTTCACAAGCAGATGGTAAAGGTTAGGGTTATATGGGGGATGCAGTGATATTGGTTAGGGTTATATGGGGGATGCAGTGATATTGGCTAAGGTTAGGGTTATATGGGGGATGCAGTGATATTGGTTAAGGTTAGGGTTATATGGGGGATGCAGTGATATTGGTTAAGGTTATGGTTATATGGGGGATGCATTGAAATTGGTTAGGGTTATATGGGGGATGCAGTGATATTGGTTAGGGTTATATGGGGGGTGCAGTGGTATTAGTTAAGGTTAGGGTTATATGGGGGATGCAGTGATATTGGTTAAGGTTAGGGTTATATGGGGATGCAGTGATAAGGTTAAGTGTGTGGCAGTGTGTGTCTGTGTGTGTGCTGGTGTGTGTCGGCGTGAGTGCCAGTGTGTGCCGGTGTGTGTGTGTGTAAGCCAGGGTGTGTGTATGTTTCTGTGTGTGTTCGGTGTTACAGTAACCCTGGCTACCATTAGGTCCATTACTGAAGCAGCTCTTTGTCCTCTTGAACATGTCGTTCTATAGACCTGTCGGGGTTAGTTTGTGCTACCTGTCATTGTTACCTGGGGACTATGCAGCCCTATTTCACCGGCCTGACCACTCCTCTCCACGCACCCCAACGTTCCCTCCGTATGTCAGTAGGAGACATCTTCCATTATGGTCAATCAGAAGGTGTCATGATGAGGGGTGTTTTAAAAATGACATTTCAACATAATAGAGTTTAAATGTAGCTTTGCCCTGTGCATGTTCTGGCTTTGGACCGACACAATCGTTTTTAGGACTGATCAATCGACTTCGCAATCTCCAAATTGTCCTGGAGGTCCTCTGCTCCAGACACATGACGCGGTTAAGAAACTTTGAGGGAAATTCACTGGATATTCTCAGAATGGTTATTCTCTAGTCTAGATATACATACATATATTTATATATATATACATATATATATTGAGATTCACTAGCACCACATTTCCCTCTATAGTGCCCAGCGGTTGCCTTAGTAATGGAATGGTTCCCACAAGGCACCATGTCCTGGTAAACGTGGTTGTCTAGCAACAGTAGCAAGAGGCCGGAGGAGTATTGAAGTGCACCAGCCTGCAGCACACATCTCTCACTCCATCTCCATTCTCTGTCTCACCCTCTCTCCCGTTCTCTGACTCACTCTCTCTCCCATTCTCTGTCTCACTTTCTCCCCCATTCTCTGACTCACTCTCTTCCCCATTCTCTGTCTAACTTTCTCCCCCATTCTCACTCTCCCTCTCTCCCCCATTCTCACTCTCCCTCTCTCCCCCATTCTCACTCTCCCTCTCTCCCCATTCTCTCTCTGTTTCCCCCGTTTTCGATCTCTGTCTTTCTCTGTAGGAGATAGATGGATTGGAGGTGATTGGCTCAGGCCAGCCCTTCGCGTCTGTCAAGGTGAACAGGAGACCCCTATTGGAGGAGGAGGTGGAGGAAGAGCTTAGGGAAGCAGAGCAGGAGAACAAGTAAAAACACGCACCCTTTCTGACTTGTCCTGAAATTCTACCTTGTTTAATATGATTGTGATCCTGTCGATATATGATGTATATATCTTGATATAGCTACCTGCCAATTAGCTTCCAGAACCCAAGCAGCACAGTTTACAGCGGTTTTGGCACCCTACTATTCCCTCCATAGCTGTCTGAAGTAGTTCAGTGTGTAGGGAGTAGGGCACCATTGGAGACACTTACTCTGTCTCCTGCCAGTGACCCGCTGTCGCAGATTGATGATGTCATGCTGGACATGCTGCTGGGGCCTGCGTTGAGGTTCTGTGGTCAGCCTGCCCGCTGGACCGGCAGCCCAAACTCTCACAAGGTACACACACACACACACACACACACATGATGTCATGATTAATATTATGCTACTAATGTAATACTAATAAGTATATATATATACTAACCCTAACCCTATAAATATTACAGTTTCTTCTGAATCTCAAATCTGGACCCAAACCTGAACCCAATAAGCAAAATCATTTTGTTCAGTTTTGGTTCTGAAAAGATTGGAAGTACAAGTACACACACTCTCTCACACACACACACACACACACTACACACACATACTAGACCCTTTGTTGGTAATGTGTCGTGTGGGTGTTCAATGACTTAACATGTCATAAAAAGAAATGTGTCCACTTAAACGATTCCTTTCTCTGCCCAGAAGCTGATAACTCCCTCCCTCTCTCCTTCTCCAACCTCCATCCAACTCTGCACCCTCTCCCCCTCCTTCTCCCCAGGGGGAGGTGGGCATCGGTGCCAGGGTGATGTTTGAGGCCCTGGCGGGAGAGAGGGTCTGTTCCCACCTGGAGCTGCGGAACGAGGGCAGCACAGCCATCTACTACAGCTGGCAGCGTCTGCCGTCGCCACACAGCTTCCCTGGCGCCAGGACACACACACACACTCAACACTTCTACTTCAACACCTCCTCGGGTAGACACACACACACACACACTGTGTTTTTGTTAACACAGCTGGCAACCTGGACGTCAGCGCATGTGATGACTGGAACCTGCTTTATCTTCCTTTCTGTCCTTCTCACGCTCACTCAACCTGTCTCCCCCCGTCACTCCCCCCTGTCTCCCTAATTTCTCCCCCCTGCCCTCCATCTCTCCCCCCCGGCCACTCCTTCCTGTCTCCCCCTTGTCTCTCCCACAACCTCTCATCCTTCTCTCTATCTCTCCCCCCTCTCGCTCCCTCTCTCTCCTCCCTGTCCTCCCCAGGAGTGATTCTACCAGGAGCCAGCCAGCGTGTAGAGTTCATATTTAAGTCTGCGGTTCCGGGCATCAGGAGTGAGGAGTGGCGGTTCCACACACACCCTGTTCTGCTGGGCGGAGCCTCCATGCAGGTGAGAACTAACGCTGGGATGTCCTGTTCAACCTGAGGGACTACACCTCCTCCACCACCTCCCTAAAGACTGCTGTCCCAGCAACTCCTTCACCACCCCCCCGTTAACTCCCTGAAGACTGCTGTCCCATCACCTCCTCCACCACCCTATCCATTACCTCAATATAGACTGCTGTGCCAGCACCTCCTCCACCACCCGCTGTTACCTGTAAAACGACTGCTGTCTCAACACCTCCTCTCAGGTCACACTGAGGGGCGTGGCCATCTACCTGGATACGACTGCAGATCAGAGACATGCCTTGGAGGTAGGAGTGTGTGTGCACTGATGTTTGTTTCATGGTGTCGGTGTGTGTGTGTACGGATGTTTGTTTCATTGTGTCGGTGTGTGGGATTTCAATATAAAATCTGTGTGTGTGTGTGTAGAGAGAGCTACAACAGAGGGAAGCTGTGTCAGTGTGTCGGTCGTTGGTGTGGGACGTGTTGCGAGGCGTCCGGACCCCCGACAGACCCAGCTCACCTGCCGAGCTCTACACCACCGAGGAAGAACACTTCCATACCAGGAACCCAGAGGTACACGGAGCTTTACGGACGCAGTCATATCAATCCGATTCTCTGTAGTGGGAGGGGCCATGCTCAGTGTGACCCATTATAACATGTTCTAACGGGTCATTACTGTAATCGGTTACATCGTTAGTGTTTGCCAGTGTCAGTGACCCAATTCTCCCCATATAAATCTGCTTTTAACAAGGACTCATTACCAACATCGACGCCCTGGAAGGGGAGCGGTAATGGGGTCAGTTAGCAGGCTAATTTAACAGACCCAGCCACGGGGGGGTGAATGTGTGGCACAACGACTAGGGAAACACTCCTGCAAGAAGAACACACACAGTCATGGAAATAAAAATCCCCCAAAACGTGTTGTCTTGTGATTTAGTGAGAGCTTAGGCGGTAGAAGGCCGGAGGGGGTAGAAGGCCGGAGGGGGTAGAAGGCCTGAGGGGGTAGAAGCCCTGAGGGGTACAAGGCCTGAGGCGGACAAAGGCCTGAGGGGTAGAAGGCCTGAGGGGGTAGAAGGCCTGAGGGGGTAGAAGGCCTGAGGGGTAGAAGGCCTGAGGGGTAGAAGGCCTGAGGCGGACAAAGGCCTGAGGGGGTAGAAGGCCTGAGGGGGTAGAAGGCCTGAGGGGTAGGAGGCCTTGTATGTGTTTTTCTTTATACAGGGGATGAAGTGAGAGTTACATTTAGGCTGGAAGTGTGCTGACCAATGAAGTCCTCCTGATTACCGCAGACCTGTGACGGAAGATGTATTAGTGAAACTCCTGGGTTCTTTCTTCTAGTTGCAGTACCATTATGAGACTGTGGGGGCGCTGAAGACGCTGTGGCAGGAGGTGACCATGGAAGGAGAGGACAGAGTAACATGGGACCTCTCCATGTTCACACTACGACAGGTATATTACAAACTACGACAGGTATAAACACTAAGACAGGTATGTTACACACTGCGACGGGTATATGACACACTACAGCAGGTACTTCACACACTACGGCAGGTACATTACACACCTGGATTTTCCAATCACAAATGAATTAAAAACTAGCACATCCCTACCTGATGCTATAACCCCCGAGGCCACAGAGGGTGACCTGATTCACCCCTCCTCTCCCCATCCTCTCCCCCTCCTCTCCCCCTCCTCTCCCCCTCCTCTCCCCCTCCTCTCCCCATCCTCTCACCATCCTCTCCCCATCCTCTCCCCCTCCTCTCCCCATCCTCTCCCCCTCCTCTCCCCCTCCTCTCCCCATCCTCTCCCCATCCTCTGGTCTAGGCAGTGCTGTCTCTGCCCCAGGGGGAGCAGGAACCAGACGAACCCCAGCAAAGGCTCACCAGAGACGGGGCTCTGAGCCGCTACAACACCCTTCTTCTGGAGCTCAGCCAGCCCCTCATACCCCACACACCTCTACCAACCACCACCATAGTGTATGAAAAGGGGAGAGGGGGAAGGGGTGATGGGGGAGAGAGAGAGAGAGAGAGAGTGAAAAGGAGAAAGGGTTACGGCTGGAGAAAGCAGAAATATGATATCATAGAAATAGATCAACGGTTGATTATAAACACAATCTGATTTCTGGTTGTGTGGATGTGTATGGATATGTGTGGGTGTGTGGATGTGTGTGTGTGTGGATGTGCGGGTTGGATGTATGTGTGTGTATGTGTGTGTTTGTGTGTGTGTGTGTGTGTGTGAATGTATGTGTGTGGATGTGGATGCATGTGTGTGGGTGTGTGGATGTGTGTGGTTGTGTGGGTCTGGTGGATGTGTATGGGTGTGTGAATGTATGTGTGTGTGCGGATGTGGATGCATGTGTGTGGGTGTGTGGATGTGTGTGGTTGTGTGGGTCTGGTGGATGTGTATGGGTGTGTGA
>JACXGK010005333.1:0-33356 GCA_016801125.1 Novumbra hubbsi | reverse complement strand
CCCCCCACCCCCCACCCACCCCACACCGGCTCATGTCGAATGTTGTTTGGACTGGGCAGTTGAGCTGCCTTCTTCTGATCTCCAAGGACTGACAGGGGACCTGGGAAGCAAAGGAGAGGCTGGTCGGTCTGGGAAGACGGGTCCCGCCGGAGGGAAAGGTAATCATTCTGTAATAATTTTGCTTCGTGGAGAACCGAACGGTTCTGTGGGTCGAGCCAACAACGCATGGATTCTGGTCAAAAGTAGTTTAATACACAGTGAGGGGCCTCAAAGTTGGGCGGCGACACGTTTGTTTATATAAACGGCAAACGGCTCCAATCCATCAAGCCTATAACCGCTTCAGTTCAGGTGGTTGATGCACTTACTGTAGTTGACCGACTGGGGTTTAAATACTATTTATAATCTTTCAAATACATGTCAGCATTTGCTTTGAATTTGACTTGGACACAGTTGAACATTTTTGTGGGCATCCCCTCAGACAATAAAACAGGCCAAGTGATCAATGCACAGACAAAGTATGTTCAAGGTATTCCAAGCAGTACTTGGTAGTAGTAGACCCTGGGCTGCAGGCAGAACCGTCCCATCCCAAGCATTGTGATTAGCTTGGGCGGGAGGACTCTTAATTTAATTGCAAATGCACATGTTTACTATGAAGGAAACCACCACCATCTGTCCCCTGAGAAACCCAATCGGAAACAGCATGTATACTTTAAAGACCAATCAAGAGTCTGGTAACTGCTGCCTGCAACGCCTTAGGCTATGCAGAAACCCAGAACTCATTCACGAAGCGCATAATGCCAATATATGGTACATCTAGTAGTTTAAGGCATAGTCCAAACATCACTAAGAAACGTCCAGGCGCTATACTGCCAGTGTTATTTCTCCTCACTGTAGAACCTGGAAACACATTTCACAAAGCCCCATTGAGTCCGGGGGAAAGTAAATCTATGAAAATCTTAGTTTTTAAGCCTCTGTAACACCTACACATTATTTACCCCCCCCCCCCCGTTAGCCTAACTGCCATAAAAACAAGATGTGTTGTGTTTGTACTGCACTTAGCAACTTCCCCTAAACTGTTCAACTGTCATTCAGGGGTAAAGCACCTATTGTGAGAAAAGGTGAAGCCTCCAGCTCCTTTTCAGTTATTAGCGTGAAGCACTGAGGAGTGTTTCCATCTAGTGGTGAACCCATGTCACTACTAGTTTCCATCTTAGACACCATTAGTCTACTCATCCGTAGTGCTGGTTTCAGCTCCGGACTCAGCTAGTTTAACCTGTATGCTTTTATTTTGAAGGGGACCCTGGAGCATCAGGATTATTTGGACCTTCTGGATTAAAAGGGAAAGCAGGTGAAGATTAATTCTGTCAATTTATATTCAGATACCTCATATTTGTACTTGCCTAACGCAGTGTTCATACGATGTGATATCTGGGGTTTGTCTGTAAGATACATTGTGACTAAATGCACAGTGTGTCACCCAGGAATGACATGTGACTGTGGGCGCTACAGAAAGGTAGTTGGACAGCTGGACATCACCATCAGCAAGCTGAACAATGCCGTCAAGTTTGTAAAAAATGGTATGAGATTTTTAGACACATCATGCATTCCACAACACACAGAATGATGTTTTTATGATTGTTCTGCAACAAACCTAGTGTGGGATTATCAAACTAAAACTACATACATACACACCGCCAAAGGACACCTCGACATTCCCACTAGCCAAAGGACACCTTAACATTTCCACTAGTAAAAGGACACCTTGACATCTCCACTAGGCCAAAGGACACCTTGACATTCCCACTAGGCCAAAGGACACCTTGACATTCCCACTAGGCCAAAGGACACCTTGGCATCTCCATTAGGCCAAAGGACACCTTGGCATTCCCATTAGGCCAAAGGACATCTTGACATCTCCACTAGGCCAAAGGACACCTTGACATTCCCACTAGGCCAAAGGACACCTTGACATCTCCATTAGGCCAAAGGACACCTTGGCATTCCCATTAGGCCAAAGGACACGTCACACTGAACTTCCTTCCATGTTAAGTTATTCTAGGCATCAAGGAGACGGAAGAGAGGCTCTACCTGATTGTAAAAGAGGCCCGCGGGTACAGAGAGGCCCTGGCCAACTGCCAGCTGAGGGGCGGCACCCTTGCCATGCCCAAGACGACCGACACCAACACCCTGATCGGGGAGTACGTCGCTCAGGCTGGCCTCACGCGGGTCTTCATCGGGCTGCAGCTCGGGGAGAAGGGGCTAGGACCCGTCTACGCGGACAACACCCCCGTGAAGAACAACACCGGCTGGGGTCTGGTGGAGCCGTACGGGGCCTCTACCAATGCCAGCTGTGTGGAGATGGTCAGCACAGGTACGGTCTGGTAACTTGCCTAAAGGGCGCTGTTCTGTTCAAAAGCTTTAAATGAGACTTCTAAGTAGGTATGTAAAATTCCAACATGACTAGTCTGTGTCTGTGATCTTACACAGGTGTCTGGAACCAGGTGGAGTGTGACGTCCCCTTGTACTACGTGTGTGAGTTCAAGAGGAGCAGGAGAGGAGGTCTTGTGGAGGTGCTGTGACTTCATCAGTGGATTCAACGCGGAGTGGCTCAAAAGTTGTGAATGTGGAGATTAGGTCTTTATACCAAAACAGGGACCAATAGCGGATACATGTAGAGACATTTGTCAGCTCCTGTGACATGACATGGTCATTTTAATCAGTGGTGTAATTGTGAATTAATCAAAGCTGTGTAACTATTTTTAATAGAGAAAAGTTTGTATGATGTTTTAAAATCGTATTTTGTGTTAGCGTATGGAACTTTTGTAGAATAAACATGCTTCAAATAAAATAAAGTTGATCTCACCGATCAGTGCTGGTGAGATTCTGTTAGTTGCAACACCTGACCGTCAGGTTACGTTCATAGCAACACCAGACGCAAACTAAGATGACAAAGAAGAATCGGAACGGAACCGGGACAACATAAATTGTACTGTAGACTAAAATAATCGCTTAAAATAAAATGTTTCATTTAATCCCACCCGCTCCGCGTTTTGATAACTGGGTAAATGTCATCAGGAATGGGGTTGGTCAGCATATTATCTTAAATTACTCAATATTACACCTTTTACCAAAATTTGAAAATTCATCCCGTTTTATTGATATTACCACAATTATCAAAATGGCGAGATGTTGTAGCCTTAGACTACACAAAACACAGGCCTTGGGCTATTTGAATTGGATTTTAAAAAATCCCATACGGGAGAAATGAGTGGTGTAACTAAACAAACAGTAGCGTTTCTAGTTTTGCCGCGAGGTGTCATAAATTGAGTCACACAACTGCATTCGTTTAACGATAAAGTAGTCATGGCAATATTCTAATCCTTCGGGTGCCAGTTCTGACGGTCCGACTTTAGTACACACAGACTGCTTATCAACGTACTCAGGCAAACATTAACCTGATGATTAAAAATGCCCACCTAAATGTTTCATCCAATCCTAAATCCCAGGCCTCCACTCCACACCAATTCCTTACCATTTAATTAACACTCGTAGAGCTGTTTGTGGTAATGTGTCCACGCAGAGGGCCTAGGGATATTCCGAAAAGCGTAGGACAATGAAGTTCTCAATGTTGTTATTTGTATCATAGCACCGCGCTAACGATGGGCTATTAAACAAAGAACGGCTACTGCCTCTCTAACAGGAGAGTGTAGCAGGAATGGTTAGTATATATGATACGTGTAAGTTATTTAAGGTAAGGTATTTGGTATTGTATTGAATATTATATTGTAAAAATAAATGTTATGTGCCCATCTCTAAGTGTAAGTGTGGGACTACATGTTTTGTGGTGATTATACCGCAAAACTTTTGCCGTACTCTTTAACTAATAATCGCATTAACGTAACCTCGAACTGTATCTGTAAGTAACCGTGATCATTTGCTAAATGAATGTGCATAGACTTGTATGACGCACGGAGCTAGCATGGTTTGCACATGCTTTGTAACATGCAACACCACTGCTGCTGGAACAGTTAATCAAACTGCGCTAGATAAGGCACAACATTTTTTGCAAACGATGCGCTAAGTCAGCACACACTTGTTCACTGTCGGGGAGAGATCTCAGTAAGGCGAGAATCAAGCCGCAAGAACATCATCGCGATATTTAACTATTTTCCCTACACACTGTGAAATCAGAGCTACGCTCCCCGTCCCCTACCTATCCCCCCACCTTGGAATTTCTTCAACGGCAGGTAGACAAATATTGATTTTAGGCTGCCTCGCCCCCATATCTGGGAAAGTTAATCACAGCATCTAGCATGTGTAGTGTAGTTTTGACCAGACACGGAGTTACAACTCGCACTTTCTCGGGCAAGTTAGACTGACAGTAGATCAATCTTAATTTAGTGACGCAACCGAGGCGTGTTGTGAACTACCACTGCAGTCACTCCGTCGACTGCCTTGGAGAAAGTGAAGGGAGTGTCCAATCCGTGCACCTGTTAGACCAGTTTGGGGACACATGTGGAAAAATTGGTTTACGTTTGTGTCCTTGGTCGAGCTACACGACGGAGGATGTCGGCACCAGCGACTAATCCTGCTGCGACTACATTCCCAGCGCCAACGATATCTTTGCCAACAGGATTAGAAATATTAAGGACGTATTCTGGAGCTCTGATCGTCATGGAAATTGTAAGTGTCAAATGTCTAATTTCTTACAGCAAATGTTTTAAACAAGTACCATACGTCGTTTGCAATATTGATTCAGGTGGCCAATGTTCTGAGTATTTGAGTAATTGGAAAATTTGACCCTCTTAATCAATACTTTATCGTGTTTAGGTCATTTTAATTTGAGCAAGTCGTGGCCTGTCAGGTCTAGTGGTGTTATCTGCTGTCTCGGCATTGGTTCGAATACTGACCACTGCTCTTGTCTGCCAAAACTCTGCCCACTTCTCCTCAATTGATGTACACGAAGAAAAAATATTAACAAACCTCATAATTTGCTTTGTCACCGTGTGATTACAATTGTGTTACAGCACTGTTAAAGTCAGGTTGGCACAGTCATTAAACATTAAAAGTCAGACTCAAGATACTGTCCTGTGCCGCCTTCTAGTTACACCCACTTTTATGAAAAGTAGTGATTTGACTGTGTAACAGTGACAGGCGGACATACAATAGCCGTTTTCAACTTACGTTATGTAAATAGTTTCCCTACAAGACAGTAGCATCTAACGATGTGAACGAATACCTGTGTCAGGTCCAACATGAATTCTCAGATTAAAACACTGCCCGTGTTTGGCAGAAAAATGTAATCTTTACATTTTAGTCATTTTCTGGATCAGGTTGTCCAGAGCAACACAAGTAGTGAGTGCACACTTCTCCCCTACAAGGTCTCTCGAAATGCTCATTAGTCCTGAGAGGCCAGTGGCACAAATGCCACCCGTCAGGAGTATGACCTACATTCCTCTTCGTCTTCCCAGGTTTTCGGTGGGCTGGTCTGGATCCTAGTGGCCTCATCCAACGTGCCAGTGCCTCTGTTGCAGGGCTGGGTGATGTTGGTCTCCGTCACCATGTTCTCCTGCTCCACCGTCTACCTCCTCCTGTTCATCCTGGGCCTCGCAGACAGGATCAACACCAACTGGAACTTTGTTGTGAGTCCGGGGCGTAGCTTTGAAGGACTTGTGGGGGGGTGTACTGAAATTGTTCGTAGTACAGCAGAGTCCGAGACTCGTTGCCAAGGTATTTTTCAACAAACCGAATCTCCTAAAATTGTAAGATTTATTTCCATCTCATGGCGAGTGTGTTTCACTCATAATTTCTTGTAGAAAACAATGGCCATGACATGTTCAGTAAATAATTACAGCTCGTTCTCCTTCACATTTTAATGCTGCAAAAGTTGTGGCGGCTCTCCAACACTCCTGATATTTGTTTTAGAAATTCCTTGTCTTGTCAATGTAGGTGTAAAATAATACATTCATGAATTTGCCACAGACAACATGTTCCACAGACAATGTAGGTGTAAAATAATACATTCATGAATTTGCCACAGACAACATGTTCCACAGACTGTGGGTGTGGCATAACACAGCAACACTTCAGCGCCCTTACTACACTGACCTTATCACAACTTGAGGGTCATGACAATGACTGACCTCCTTAAACTAAGTCTATAATGACACCCTACTCACTATGTAGTACACTACTTTTGACTAGGGCTCAAAGGAAGTGATCTTCCTAATAGGACACCATTTGGGACAGGGCTTGTGGAATGCTGGGGAGCTTGTTCTACCCGTCTGTCAAGAAGTGAACACTCGCCGGTTTGAGAGTAGTGTCATTGTAGTTAGTATAACAGCAGGAATGTGTTGGGATGTGGTTGTGTCTCAAATGGAGGGCTTTTTCCACTTCAGTGGAGGGCTTCTCCATCTTGCCTAAGCAGTGTGTGCAAACATTCCTGTCATAGACTTTTGAATTTCAGCTGCTGCATGCAAAGATAAAATTTGGCTTAAGTCACTAATTAATTGAATGATGTCAGCCCATGCAGGCAGTCTAGACAGACAGGCAGTCTAGACAGACAGGCAGTCAAGACAGACAGTCAGGCAGTCAGTCAAGACAGACAGACAGGCAAGCAGTCAAGACAGACAGACAGGCAGGCAGTCAAGACAGTCAGGCAGGCAGTCAAGACAGACAGACAGACAGGCAGGCAGTCAAGACAGACAGACAGGCAGGCAGTCAAGACAGTCAGGCAGTCAAGACAGACAGACAGGTAGGCAGTCAGGCAGTCAAGACAGACAGACGTGCAGGCAGTCAAGACAGACAGACGTGCAGGCAGTCAAGACAGACAGACGTGCAGGCAGTCAAGACAGACAGACGGGCAGGCAGTCAAGACAGACAGACGTGCAGGCAGTCAAGACAGGCAGACGGGCAGGCAGTCAAGACAGACAGAGAAACAGGCACGATTACATGCAGGTGCCATGTATTACCAGTATTTTTTTTATAAATACATGCTTTTGGCAATGTTGTGCTTTATTTGTCAGGAAAGTGGTGAAACTGCAGTTGTTTTTTTCTGAAAGAGCGATAGGACAGAGTCGTATCCATGCTTCAGCAGTACTTGTGCACCGGGGTCAGAGGCTTGGCCTACTGGACCACCTTATGATGCCACTTAATTAATACCTGTAATATTCTAATGTGATGCCGCTTCTAATACCTGTAATATTCTAATGTGATGCTAGTTCTAATAACTGGTATTTCTATAGTATGTATTGTATGCCATTTAGCTGACCCGTCCACCTGAACTCACTTGCCTTACATACAACCTGCTATTACACATTAACTAGGAACCACTCTAGGGGTCAACACTAGGGTACTGACCATAGTACAAGCAGGACAAAAGAACCCGGCTGCATCGCTAACTACCACTGCGTTCCCTATAGAGGTCACTCCTCTGGGACAGAGTCAGAATGTGGCACTACGTGACTAATGAATAGGGTGCCACAATGGCTATTCTGTGACCCCAGAGCCTTCCTTCAAACAAACAGAGTATTTAACGGCCCGAAACCAGAGCCCGTTCAGTAACACATTACTGCTGCTTGATCGTTCTGTGGACGTTGTTAAAAATTAACTGTGAACCGAATCCTCAGGCAAAGCAGATTTAAAGAACGTCAACGTTTTGGGATTGGGTATTAGTCCATTATTAATCATACTTTATTTAATTTTTTATGTGGTATATTCACATTTACATGACATCTTGGTGATTTAGCACACACTTCAACTGTTGATTATCTTATACTGTATATTGACTCTGGTCCAAATGAACTGCTTTGTGGGTAATGACCAGGTGGGGATTGTCAGTTGTCAGTTATTTATTCCCTATTAATAAACCTGCGTGGAAAACAAAAATGTTGTTTGTTAGGGGTTGCAGCATAAGTTATTTTAGATTCCTCTTTGAAGATGAATATGGTTTCTGTAGTTTTCTGAAGATGGGCGGGGAATTTGCCGCCCCGGCTTCAAAGGGTCTGTGGCTCCATCACCACGGTGCAAAGGGTCTGTGGCTCCATCACCGTGGTGCAAAGGGTCTGTGGCTCCATCACTGCGGTGCAAAGGGTCTGTGGCTCCATCACCGTGGTGCCAGGAGTTTTCAGTTGGCTGAGCAGCAACTGTTCTCCCATACGGGTGGAGCAGCCATGAGGCGAGTGGTGGTACAACGCTGGGATGTAGGTTTTGATCGTTGGTAGGGAGGGGCAGTTGCAGGAGCTGGTGGAGGAGAGGGGTGACGTAGGAGAAGGTGGGAACGTCAAACACCAGCATTGCTGTGGTGGAACCTCTCGGCATACACCAACAACAGCCAGGTGAAGGCGGGGTCATTAACAAGGTTCTCAGGAGTAGATTTCTGATTGGCCGGTTCCTCCTACTCAATAGAAAGACCCCCACCCAGGGGCGTCGCACCCGTGTTTTAACACCCACACTTTTCCCGATGAGAGGGTTCAACACCCACACTTTTCCTGATGAGAGGGTTCAACACCCACACTTTTCCCGATGAGAGGGTTCAACACCCACACTTTTCCCGATGAGAGGGTTCAACACCCACACTTTTCCCGATGTGAGGGTTCAACACCCACACTTTTCCCGATGAGAGGGTTCAACACCCACACTTTTCCTGATCAGAGGGTTCAACACCCACACTTTTTCTGCAGTTTTGCCGCAGTTTTGCACAAACGCCTTACTAGAGTCGCTCCTCCGTTTCTCTGGCCGCTCTGTGTCTGGGCTCGATGCGGCTGGCTCCTCCCCCTCCCTCTCAAACATGACACCGGCTTTGAGTGTGACCGGCTGATGATTGGCTGTTCTGCCCTAAGTCCCGCCTCGATTTATTGGTCAGCTCGTGCTAAGGAGGCGGGAACTTATGATGATGGTTATTTGCATCTCCCTTTTCCAGGTATTTTGAATGAGTTTTTATGCTTTCAAGCTTTTTAATGAAGCTTGATATGTGTTTGGGAAGATGTTCTGTTTATGTTTTGTTGACATGTCGAGTGTTTTCGTATTATATTTAGTTTTTTAGACTTACGCTAATTGGAATATTTTGTACCCTTCTGTCATTGTATTCATCGTTTTTATTGTTAATAAACAAACCACATCCATCCCCCGCACTTCTGAAAAGCTTGCTGCGCCCCTGCCCCCACCCCCTCTTTAATTGCTACATTATTCACAAATTTCATTTTATTGCAAAAGTTTAATAGTGAAATCATGGCTTGCCGAAACTTTTAAAGCTCTGTATTATAAACTCTGGTACAGAGGCAAAAGGAGGGCATTTAGTTTCTCCCTAATGGGCTTATTTATTGTTTGTATTTGGGCCAGCCTGGGGACGGTAAATGCCCATGTTAAGTAGCAGTGGGTTAGGGGAAGGTTGGTAATAGTCTGCCTGTACAGTACGACCCTGAATCCCAAACCCACCACAGACCACCACAGACCACCACAGACCACCACAGACCACCACTCCCAAACCATGCTGTGTTAAATAAGTACGCAAATGCCTTTAGAAGGACACGGTTCGGGACAATTAAATTACAGGCTACATCCATCCGCACGGCATTGTTAAAACAACATGAGAGTTAACTAGTAATCCGTCCTATGAACCAAGGCAGTTTGAAGCCGTGTGGGATACTGGCGATGAGCCACGCCCCCTTGTCAGGAATAACCATCTCCGCTCGTCTTTTCTGCAGGACGTGTTCTACCACTTCATCGCACTGCTCTTCTACTTCGGTGCCTTTGTGTTGGAGACAGCCACCACCGCGGCCCGGGGGGTTCTGACCCGGAACGGCACAGCCGAATGTGGAACACCGAAGGGTCACATAGTCACCATCATGGACAACAGGCAATACAATATAAACGTGGCGGCTACGGTGAGTGTGTGTGTCTACGTAGAGCGAGGAGGCGGTGCGTAAAACCTTGGGTGCGGTTCACCAAGCGGACCTCTGTTTCCGTTTCATTCAAATCCTTCCATCTGTGCCTGTTTTTAGGGCAAGTGGGAAGACCACGGTTGTGATGCTTTCAAGCAAACGCTCAAGCGCATCTGTTTGTTTATATAGGTCAACTGTGCTTTCTGAGGTATTAGTAGGCCCATGTATACACATCTGTTTTGACGTTTACTACTTTCATTGAAGAGAGGGACGGGATGTTGTGCCCCAACTTAACAGCGGCCTGCATTTCTGCCCGTGTACCTCAATGTTTACTATACAAAGCCATTTTCAAAACAAAACACCATTTCCAAGAAGACCAAACAAAAGGCCTGTAGAAAACGCCTCTGTCTATTTATTTGAGTCATTATGGCAACAGGCCTATGCATTTCTCGCATTAACCTTTGGCCACTTATCTTTTAATTCCGGATATCTGCACTTGGTTTCAACAACAGAAGAACTTTGCATTCGGTTCTTCATGGTGCAGCCGGTACATAATGAACCAGTGTGTCAATGCCATCTGTGAGATAACCTTTGCCTGACCTTTGTCCTCCTACATTCCTACACTCTCCTAGGTGTTTGCTTTTGTGGTGACGCTGTGCTACGCCTGTAGTATGTTCATGGGGTTCAGGAGGTGGCACAAGTTGTGAAACAGAAGTTCATACGTCGTTACAGTTCAAACTCCAACAATGGCGTCAATTCGTTTTCACGCTGTTACTTTATTACGTGTGTGTAACATAAAGGGAAATGCAATGGTACCATGTTTGTCATTAGTCCTCAATTTCCAAGGCAAACTTTTGTTGACTGATCAATATTAATTTTATTTATATGAATATTATTCCTTGTAACACGACACAACCAAATAGCAACATGGGAAACCATGTGAAAAGACAACACAGTAAATTAATATTAATAATTGTTTCATTTGTGATTGATGATGTTTGTACATGTCTGTCATTTTGTGAAGCATTTTTACAAATAAAAACATTTTCTTACATTTATTATTCATAGGAACTTTCTGTCTAGAGTAACAGTAGTGAGTGGCGTACACTCTTGTATCAATATCAACCTTGACAATAAAACATTTTGTAAACAGTTTACCTGCATCACAGCATTACACCCAGCAGGGGGAACTATTCTCACAAAATATTTTCAGTGAATTACAGCTTCCACAACTCTCACACTGTTGAGGGAAAGAACGGCACCCATCTTGGGTTTCAACCAAGGTACAGAAATTGACCTTAAACGGCAACAAAAGTTGATGGAAGTTTATTGTTAGAAGTTGCCTTCTTCAGGGTTTTCTGTTGTCAGTTGATGAACATATTTAGTTAGACAAGGTGAAATAAGTTACTGGTTATTAGACAGTAATTGTGGTGCAGCCAGCTGTCATTTTTACTACAGAGGGGAAATCATTTAGTAGTTCTGTCGTATGCCTGAATGTCGGTGAATGCATTAAATACGAATAGAGTAAATCTAAGAGTTGTACATCGCATCATGTGCTTTTACGGGGCTCCATATCAGAAGCATTGGTCTGGAGTCTTATACCTGTGTGGTGGACCAGGCTCTACCACATTCCTGAATACAGACCCATCAGGTCAGACCCATGAGTGGACAATGTGGCTGCTGGATACACACGGCACCCTATTCAGCATCAGTCAATCAAATACATTTTAGACCTTTTTACATAAGCAGTTGTCACCAGGTGCTTTTATAAAAACACCCAGCCTGAAACACCCAAAGGAGCAAGCAAGAACAGTGTTGATGTACAGTGGCTAGACAAAAACAAAGAAACTTGAGAAGAAACCTAGAGAGGAACCAGGCTCTGAGGTTTGGTCAGTCTACTGGCGGTTTCGGGTGAACATTTTCCCTAAGAAAGAGCCAGAACAGGCAGGAAGTCAAGCGACCCATGTTGCTAAGCATCAACCACATGTATGTGGCCTTTGAACCCGGGTCAACAGAAGAAGACTAAATTGGGGATAGATTGGCATTTGAATCGTCCTTGACCGCTGCAACACGGGCCACCGTGTCCATGTTGGAAACATCGCTCTCCACGTGGTATCTTTTTCTCCCGAGATCCCCAGAAGATTGGTATTGGCGATGGCAGCCACCACCGTTCCAGCGAGCAATACCAAAACATAGACCGGCCCCTCGCTAGACACGCAGAGCTGGGTGTTTGTTTCCGGTAAAAACAGCCTGGACAAAAACATCAGCCTGCATCCCAAATGGCTCTGGAATTCCTGATGTGGCAAACGACTTTGAACCCCTCTGAAGACTACATAGAGTTGGCACCAGACATGAAGCAGACAACGGGCTAATAAACCTTAACATGCCTCCTTTCTCCGCTTGATAACTTAGTGGACGCTGAATAAACAGCAAATAAGTGTGGTTGCGGTAGCCCTAAAAAAAGATCTACTTGGTGGGGTGCAGTATTGAACTTCTCCTAGGAGAGCCCAGCATTCCCAAGCATCACCGTCATTGGCCCAGAGAGCAGCATTCAGTTCACAGGACCTGTAAGGTCCACTGTAAAGATGACACATTCCATAGGCTGTTGGATTTCAAAGGTGGTAACGTACGTCTCTCTATTCCCTCTGGTTATTTATCCCAGCTTGACCATTCATCTGTCATTGCCGGAGACAAACGTCTGACGGATCACCAGCGTCACCAGGCATTCCTCAGCGTCGGTAAACACAATAAAATGCCCCCCAAAAAGTGAAAGGTTGCATGCAAACCAAATGAAACCAGGACAGTTGTGCAAAAAGGAATGAACAAGTCTTTGAGGATCCGCTCCTTGGATGGTCACAGTTCTCTGAAGACAAGTGTTTAACAAGGGTGGACTTCCAACAAAAACTGAAACATCAGTCAAGTACATGGTAAAACGGTTTGCACAGATCTCGGTTTCTTAGGACACTGCGTGTGCAGTTTAGGTGTAGTAGTCCGATAATCCTTTTACTGTACTGGGGGTCTCAATGAGAATATCATGGGTGAGTAGTTTGCAATTTACTGTTATACGTTACAGCAGATTTATAGTAAAAAGATACCAACAGCATTAGTTGTAATTAGTCATAATTCAAAAGGAAATCCAATTGAAGAACAAAAACAAATATCAACAAAAGAAACCTGTCTGCTGGTGATGCTTTTGTCCAAGCTCAACTCCCCAAGACAACTAGCATGCTAGCTAACTAATGTTAGCATCTAAGATAAACGTGTCCCCTCATTGAAGGCTCTATAGTTTTCGGTTACATTTACCAACTACTAGGTAGCTTAACCGTAAACCCCTTTGTATGCCACTTTAAATTCATGACAATGTTTTTGTGCATATTGTGGGATCTTTTTTACACTGGAAAGCTTATTTAAATTGTTCTCTTGCCTACCAATGTTTTAAGGTTGATGGTGACGTGTTTGTGTAGAATGCAAATTTACATCCAGTGAAAGATCGCCTTCTTCAGAACAAATAATGAATAGCAAACAAATATATTGGACAGTTATCAATGAACAATGCTGATGAAAATGTATTGATAAAATGTATTGACCGGTTGTACCAATATTATCGGCCCATATTAGCATTTTACCAAAATATTTGCTCTAGTGTTAGACGTCTTTGGAATTTCAGAAAGGGAGTAAATATTTTGTCTGCGGACTTGTTGGTCATTTTTAAAGAGAGATGGCTGAACCCTTTGTTTTGGTTCTCGTCTCTTGACACACAAAAAGCTCTTAATTTCTTACTCTGCATGCTCAGAGAAAAGTGACTTTTGACCCAGTTCAAAACTTTTTGCCCTGATGCCAAAAATGTCCTGAAGCCAAAAAGAACAACTGGCACAAAGCGTCATAATGACCTAGCTAGGATATCAACAAGTGGAGAAGGGGACATAGAGGATTGGGCTAACACCGAGGTCTTGTCTGACACACAAATGGCCCCCTATTCCCTCCATAGTTCCACTGTTTTTGGCCACAGTTCTGAAGCCTCTGGTTAAGGGTCCCGGCACTGTAAAGGTAAAAGTGCCATTTGGGATACACCCTTAACAGGAGAACAGTCGGCATTCTCATACACCTAGAGCCTCTTATACAAATCCGCCAAGTGCGAAAATGTAATAAAATGCCATTAAAACCAATGACATAAGCCCTGTACTATAACCAAATCGTAGACAGGCAGAACATCAGAGGTTTCTCATAATCGCAAACAAAGCCAATAAAAACTTTTTCACGAACATTTGAGCAAGGCCGTGTCCTTGTAAAGGCCCCAAATGGCTCCCATACACAGAGTTCAGAACCTGTTTGAAGTATCTCAAAAAGCACACTTCCCGCCCCTACAATAACACACAATTTTTAATCATGGTCCAACAAGCTCTTTCTGGTCAGATATAGGGCAGCACACAGGGGTACACGGGGAGTGCTCACCAAATTCCTTAATCTTAGAGGCGCTTGGATTGCTGAGGGAGAAAAATTGGTCGCAAAATGTTTTTATCCCTTTTTCCTGGAAGAGTGACTGGAATGCATTCTTCCTTTTCACTATGATCATGTTTTTTTGGGAGGTCCTCTTCCATTTTAGCACTCGCAGGCAATTCGCTGATCTGTATGTCTCCAGTTGTGTTTCGGAAGATTTTCTGTTTTCACAAGGAACCTCAGGCGGCATCGAGGACACCCCGCCATGTGTGAGGTACCACAAACCACAGGTCCTGCTGTAAAAACAAACATCCAAAGCAGCCCATCCCGCGGTCCATAAACCTGTCGTACACCCATGAAAGAATAGCGCTGTCCACGAACCCGAACGGAATCATTTTCCTTTTACGCTGCGCCACTTTTGCTCAGAAACCTGGAGGCTTTGGATAAATAAAGGGAACTATTCAGGGATCAGGGCTTGTTACTCTTTGGGTTTCGCATGAGGTGAGATTGGACCCACACAATGGGAGTGACACCTAGTGTCTGACAGCCCTCGTTAGGCTGTGTACAGAGCAAGCTGAAATCTTACTGGGTCTTACTGAATCTAATGGTTAGATTCAGACCAGGTGAGTGTAATTAACTAGCTTGTGGAAACAAACATGCAATCGAACCCTCTTGTAAGATCTGGAATGTCTTCAACCACTTCTGTTGGTCTCTCAGTCCAGTAAAACATTGTAAAATATAATTTAGGTGGCACTGATTTATGACGTCTCTCCACTCTACATGAATCCCAGGTAAAAGGACACTGCGGGAGGGGAAGCAGGCATATCCTGTGTGGTACAGCTCTGTAACTACCCTCCCAACACTCTTGATAGATAAAGGTAAGCTAGATAACCAAATGACTATGCTTCGCAATCATTTGTTAATCAAGAATCAACAGCCTGGCTTCAAAATCTGGTCTCCATTGGTGGAAATGACTACATCGATTTCTTGTAACTGTTCTTGTAGTTGTTTGTCTCCTATATGGACTGAGGGGAATTTGTACCCACTGTTCTTAACAATACTTCAATAGCTCAATGTTCAAGGGTTTTCCCCAAGTACCCCACTTGAATGGGTAAGTGTCCTAACTTTTGACTATCTACTAATATTCACCTGGGAGAACAATCTAAAATGGTTCCAGCATTTTCTCCCAACTTCCTTGTACATCTCAATTTATAAATTGTTTTGCGTTATTATGTGCCTTGCAATAATTGGCGACATGACTCACATTTTACATATTTATCCACAAGACAGAATGAACGTCAGCCATTTTGAATTGAACATATTCCAACTAGAATACATCTGCTACCTTGGCAAAAATAACCATGTTCCACCATATCCCATTTAGTGAGCCGCAGGGTCTACTGCTCAGCTGGTCCCACAGCATTTATCTGCAGAAACATTTAGACTTGGAACCACACCGTCACTAAACCACAAGTAAAGCTATGCTAAATGAACCAAAGTACATTTTAATATCAGTAGTATTAATGTCTTCTTAAACTGGAAGCATTAATCACGAAAATCATTGGCAGTGAGGCTGTGCTGTGCTTTCGAGGTTGGAATCGACTTCAGCCCTGCAGTCCAGTAAGTGAACAGACCCAAATGTCACAGAGACCTTGGCTCATGTTCCGTTCAATTCATTAGCGCAGTAAATTATGCCAGTCCGGTATGACTAACTCTGATCCACACTTTTTAAAGTTGGAATATACAGGCCGTGAAAAATCACTTTTGGGTTGCTGTTTGGTCACACCTACACCCATTGCCAATAACACCCACAAAGGCTTTCAGCTGGAAAGATATCCACGTCTGTATGTATTGTATTTGTTGGTACCCTTACAGCTCATTAAAATAATGCTTCATTCCTCCTGAAAAGTGATGAAATTACGTTTTTAGCTATTGTATCATGTATACTTGCATAACTTTGGTATTTCAAAGTATTAAGCAAGGGTGCTGTGAGAAAAAGATGAACTCCAACGTGAAAGTATGTCAGTTTGCAATCGCACCATCCATCACTTTTTAAGCAAAAGTGGGCCCCATGCAAGAAGTCCCAGGAGGACTTTTGAAAGAAAAACATAAAAAGACTGGAATTTGCTAAAATGTATATTGACAAGCCACAGTTGAGTCAAAACGGGAGCTTTTTGGCAAGTCACATCAGCTTTTTTTTTGCAAGTGACAAAATGAAGCTCTCAAAGAAAAGAACAACATACCTACAGTGACACACAGAGGAGGCTTGGTTACGTTTTGGGGCTGGTTTGCTGCAGCTGGCACAGGGTGCCTTGAATCTGTGCAGAGCACAATTAAATCTCAAGACTATCAAGGCATTCTGGAGCAAAGCATACAGCCCAGTGTCAGAAAGCTCTGTCTCAGTCGCAGGTCATGGGTCCTCAAACAGGACAATGACCCTAACACACAGCAAAAACCTCCCAAGAATGGATTATTCTGAAGTGGCCTTCTATGAGTCCTGATCTGAATCCTATTAAACATCTTTGGAAAAAACTGAAACTTACAATCTGGGAAACGCAGCCACCAAACTTGAAACAGCTGGAGCAGTTTGCTCAGTGGGCAAAACTATCTGTAATAGGTGCAAAAGTCACATTGAGAGCTACAGAAAAGATCTAATTGCAGTGATTGACTCTAAATGATCTATATATTAGGTCAACGGTCCTATCGTTTTTGTCCATGCCATTTTCATTTGTTTTATTATTTACAATATTATGTTGAATAGAAAATCAAAGTCAGATTTCTATTAAATATAGAATAATCAATGTTGGACATCAATTACTTTTTTCAAGTTATTTCAGAGAAAATGGAGTACCAAAAATGTATCTTTGTCTGTATGTACAACACACATCAGAATCAGAAAAAAACTTTATTGCCAAGTACATTTACACATTTTTCCTGTAAATTGGTTCCAGGTTCAGACCTAAATAACCAGATGAGGGTAGACCTAACCAATCAGTGACATAATTAATAAATCAAGTACAAGGTGAGAGTGAAAACCGGCAGACACTCGGCCCTCCGTGGAACCGGTTTGAGACCTCTGGTCTAAACCGTATATCACAGGTATGCCATCTCTTTTTACGAATTGTGTAGGAAATCTATTTACAAGTGCAATAAGGCATCTTGGGGGTTTGTGACATATCGTCAATATACCACAGCCAAGCGCTGTGTCCAAGAGTTGTGCCTTATTGCTTGTATATCAATGGCATTTGCTGGTATTAGATTAAATTCGGTTCATAATATTTCTTAGGGGAGCCAATATTTGGGACTTCATTCTTTATTACAAATATATGTTTTTTTCAATTGACCGAATAAGAGATTAGATATGATATTTTGAGCCTAACGCCATGTTGATTAAAAACCCTTACACACACACAAATAGCACCCTATTACAGGGCACTATAAACAAAAGTAGTGTACTACGTAGGGGATAAGGAGCTTTTTTGTGCACTATGCTACAAGGTACCTGTCCTTCTATGTGTCGGTCTACTCTCAGAGATGCATAGCGAAGGGCGGAAATATTTCACAAGTTACGCTAATGTGCGTAGGTAGAAGCCCCACCACGCTCTCTAGAATTATGCTCTGAATTTGGATACACAATCTCCCTTTTCTTGCCTGGGTGGGGACTGGGGAAAACAAACATTCTGAAGATAGATAGATATTTGTTTAAAAGGGCTGTCGCCGGGTTTGATAGAATCCTGAATGTGACAGCATAACAAATAGATGTTACGTAATGTCTTCTCCAGTGCAGATTTTACCACACCAGTACGGCAGTAAGAAACCCTCCTAAATACATAAGCTGGACATTCTTGAGAACACCGAGATACCGCTTTTTAATTATTTTAATGTGTTCAATATTACAACGAACAAAATGAAAAATGCAATTGCAGTGTCTCTTCCAAATTTCATGAGCTGAAACCCCCCCACCAAAATGTCCCATACGCACAAAAATGTCTCTCGACTCTGCTGCCGAAATATGTATACATTCCTGTTAATGAGAGTTTATCTTTTGCCAAGATAATCCATAACTTAGTAAAATCATTTAAATTGTTGCATGCTGGGTTCATATTTCTGTTCAGTATAATTCAAGATATATATTTAATTCTCGTTGTGCAAGAGCACAGCAAACACATTTGACCCACAGTCTCGCTCCAGAGAAATGCACCAGACCCAATCAGCAAACAAAGAACTGTGAAGTCTGACATATTTCAACTTCCAGGGTGAAAACTATTTTACCAGCAGTGAATCATGTCACTGGCAGCAGACTGATTTATACGGCTCTTGTCCAGCAGCTGCTTCCTCTGACCGGAGCATGAATTGTAAGGGCTGCATCCTAAAGAGCGTTATAAACATAACGCAGCACACAACTTTTGACCAGAGCATGGACCCTGGTTAGAATTAACAGGCTGCCGTTTCTGCCACAGCTAGGGATTTCGGGATTAGAAGTCCCTAGCTGTGGCAGAGCATTGGTTTAGTTCTAGGAAAGATCGATGAATAGTAAAACAATTGCTTCGATTTTTTATAGCACAAATTAGGGAAATCACTTTCCAGACTCTAAAGTCAGGAAACCTTTGAGTCAAGAGTCCGTCAGTCTAAAAACTCACCTGGTCCACCACTAACGTCTAGCACCCAGGTGCGCTTTGACGTGAAGCGCTGAGGAGTGATACAGTATATGACAGGATGGAGGGCGGGTGGGCAGATCAGAGCATACTGACACTAAGCATTGTCGCTATGAGGCGATCAGGACACCTTGATCTTTCGATTACATCACTGCTTCGGTTTTCGCCCAAAGTTACCAACTGATAAATTATCTAATTGAACACATTGTACAAGGAATCTTAAAGTGCTTGATGTCAATTCAAAAACCCAGTTTATTTTCTTATTTATCCAATATTAGTCTTTGTTTGTGCCTGACAAGACACTCCATAAATTCAATAATCGTCATAGCCCTACCACAAGGTTCTTAAGGTGTGTCAACCCTCTATGGGGGGATATATTTCCACAGTCCGCCGCAAAATACACTCCAGTCCCAAAACTGCCCAAATTACCACTTTCCAATAGCCTCAATCCCTGACACAAATCTCATGGACCTACGTTTCAGACAGATGGGCGTCAAATGAACATGCCCAGGCTTAACTACAGTGGAGCATATTAATCCAAAACAATTCCCTAGATAGTCCGCTACTTTTTACCAAACGGTTGCCAGTTAGGAAAGCACCCATGGCATTTGATGTCACTTATGTAGACTTGGTCCGTCAGCCACATTTTAAATCATAAGAGGCTATACAATGGTTCACCCTGTATTTATATTTGCACATCCAGTAAAAAACATAACAAATGATGTTATTTGTGTACGGTTTGTACAGCACAATTCTGTGTGTGAACTCTCCGGATCTAACAGGAACCTCTGAGTTGTATTCTGATCCAATCAGATGCTAGAATAAGAGAGCGGCGAGCCAGCCTCTCCTTTACTCGTGACCACGTCGCTAGACAGCACCGTTATAAATGCCTCTGCAGAAGCGGGTTGAAGGAGAGGGGTTTCAAGAGTTTCAGCAAGACACAAGAGGTACATTAAATAAAGATAGCTTTTACTTACGACATCGTGATGTATACACTCAGAGAGAAAACACTTATCTTTTTCTACATTTCAACACAGGTAAGTTCCCAAACAGCCTACATTCAGTAACTTTAGTCTATTCAAGACTAGATGTGGACTTCCATGTGGAAAAGGAGCAAATTAAATGAATGGGTTATTTTTCTTGATATGCCGTATCTCATCTTAACGGTTACACCTTTCTTCAGATATGCTCGCATGTCTTGGCGCAGGTGTGTCCAGCAAGGTGCCGCTGTCCACACGAGCCGCCGATGTGTGCCCCGCGAGTTCAGCTGATTTTGGATGACTGCGCCTGCTGCCTGGTCTGCGCGAGGCAAAGAGGACAGGTGTGTTCTGAGATGAACCCCTGTGATACCCGCAGAGGTCTGACCTGCGACTACACAGCCGATGTGCACAGGAGGACAGGCATTTGTGTCGGTAAGTCATTTGAGGTCATTTGAGGTCTTGGTTTTACGCTGCATAGCAAGATAACTTGTTAAGATTATGATCCAGCAAAAATAGCCTGCGCCGGCATTATTCTACTCAACTCAACATGCCTTTAAAATTAAGGTATAAATGAGAAAAATAACATTTAAGATAGTAGTTTTTTTTGGGCTCTAGACGTTTTAATAATTGTTCACAACTTATTCATGATTGTAACGTCTTTCTTCACCGTAGATTTGTAATGTTTGTTAATATTACGCAGATCAACTAGAATGGGTAGTTAATAAATCAACAATTTCTCAAATATTTACCGGAAGCAGCCTGCCGGTATGTTCGCGCCCGACTGGGGCCACCCTTAATCCCGCCTCGAGCTCGTGCTGGCCTGTGGGTTCATTTTTATTCCCGCCCATCAAGACTAGACAGGATCTAGGTCACATTGACGAAAATGTCCTAATTTAATAACGTTTATCTTTAAAAAAAAAAAAATCATCAAATTGTAGATTGCATCCAGTTACAGGAATAAAGGAAGTTAAAGGTATTGATTTGTGATGCTCCTCTCTTTCCTAACAGCCCATGAGGGCGACATCTGCCTGTTGGATGGCTCGCTGTACCAGAACGGGGAGACCTTCTTCCCCAGTTGCAAGTACCGGTGCACCTGCATGGACGGCCAGATTGGCTGCGTGCCGCGATGCAACCTGGACCTGATGCTGCCAGGCCCGGACTGCCCTTTTCCCAGAAAGGTGGAAGTCCCCGGGGAATGCTGCGAGAAATGGGTGTGTGAGCCCAAAGCAGGGGCCAGCGCCCTGGGCTTAGCCATGGCCGGTGAGTGTTGGCTTCCAATGGGAGCTTGCCCTCTGTAAAGTTGCCCTGGGTTGGGAACAGTGTGCCTTCTCTCTACTGATGCAACTGGCAGTCAGGTGCCAGCAGCAAAGTCAACAGGCAGACTTTCAGCCTCACTTGGCTGGCTTTGTGTGAAGGGAAATTCTGTGTGCCTCAGAGGGCAGACAGACTCACGCGGGTTGACTTTTCACAGGTCTAGGGTCCTCAGTGGAACCACTCTCTTGGGACTAGCGTTTCGTTCAGTTCCAAAAGGGGAGTTTTACCTAGCTGGAGTCTATTTAATTATGTTTTGGTTGCATGAAGGAGAAGGTTTTGCAGGAACTCTTGATAATATTCCATGTTATAATACGTCAGCCACGGCTGTGACTGTTAAGACAGTCACTCGACACAAATCCCAAATGCCCAGCGTAGTCTCCAGCCCGAATGTGTTTTACCCAGCATCCATTATGCCGAGCCGATGTCCTGACGTACACAGAATGTTTCCCGTGACACAACCGTGAATCTGTTCTGTCCCCACGTGAAGCTTACAGGCAGGAGGAGACTGTAGGGTTTGATCTGTGGGACCCCAGTCTTAACTGTCTAGAGCAGACCACAGAATGGGGCGCCTGCTCGCGGACCTGCGGCCCTGGGACGTCCACACGGGTCTCCAACAAGAACCGGCGCTGTGAGATGGTGAAGCAGACGAGGCTGTGCATCATCAGGCCCTGCGACAACCAGCAGCTTCAGCAGAATGAAGCTCCGAAGGTAGGACGCCCCGCCTCAGACAACCCCAACAGTCAAAGGGAAATGTGTCAGATCTTTAAAAGGGCTCGAATAGTGGTCGCCGTGAAACATATGACGACCACGCTGACGACCACGTATTCTTCCGATTACCTCAGAGAGGCGGTAAATGCATGAGGGTGAAGAAGGTGGTGGAGCCGGTCCGATTCAGCCACAAGAACTGCACCAGCGTCCAGGCCTTCCGGCCGCGCTACTGCGGCGTGTGTACCGACGGCCGCTGCTGCACCCCCCACAGCACCAAGACGGTGCAGGTGGAGTTCCGCTGCGTCCGGGGCAGAACCGTCAGGAAACCCGTGATGTTCATCAACACCTGCGCCTGCCACAGCCACTGCCCCAGGGACAATGCCGTGTATCAGCCGTCAGACGTGGTCCACAGCGGCTACAAGTTCTAGGCGATGAACGTGCTGTGCTCATAACTCGGGTGGCCGTAGCGCCATCTGGTGGAGGGAAGTGTACTCGCAGCCTGACGTTCCTTTTCCCGTCTCAGTGCCCCGGCTGCGTTTTAGAGAATTTGTGTGCCTGCTTTTTTTTCTTGCGTGTTTCCGAGTGAGAAAGGTTTTGCAACAGACTTTTAATGTTCTGCTTCACTGCAGATGGACGAAGGAATTTTCCAGAGCTCATAGTTCAGGTCAAGACAGCCGCTGATTGTTCCAGGGGCTACGTAGACTACTTCTGAGAACTGCCTTCTGGCCACTTGCAAATGCAGTTCATGCAAATCGTGTGCGTGTCCCTTGCCGTTTCCCAGGCTCTCTGGCCAACCGGTTCTTGACCCACTTGACAGCCAAGTCAAAGGTTGTTCTCACAATGTGCTGGCGGTTTCTCCAGCAGCTTGTCAGACCCACGTCCCCAGCTTCCTGGTCACAGTGGACCAGGGTAGGATCATTGTCAAACACCAGATTTGAGTTTGATTGGCATGCATATATTCCCGTTATACTGGGAAACCAATAGTAAATCAAATGCCCTGTGAAATAATTTGACATTGTCATTTAATCGCTGTCTGATATGCAGTGATTTATTACTATGCAATGTGAACTTGCCACCAACACAATGCAAACGAGCACTCTGAAGATTTCTTAAGGCTTGTGGTCTATTGTAGAAAGGCAACATTCATGTAAATACTTAATGTTTAGCTTGTGTGTTCACAAAACACGATGTATGCATTTGTAAATCAATGTAAATATGAACTGTATAAAAAGTAGGTATTAGATGTACTTAGGCGTTTTTGTATTTTACACTGCCTATTACATTACTTACATATTATACTTGTTTTCTATTAAATAAGTATTTTTTTCTATAAGGTTATGTCATTTTTCCAAATCAGTGTTCGAGGTTTGAAATGTCTGCCTTGCTCAATGGTCTACCCGAGCATCAATCAAGTATTTTAACAGCATCCAACTGAAAACCTGTTTTTTCGGTCTTTTGCACTGAAGGAGTGGACTACTGCAGTGTTAAGGCAGGCAGCTAGTGTTTGTAATCAGACATTTTATCTGGGCAAGGGGTTTTTAAACCTACCTGGCAACCCACGTATTCAACATATTCCAGAGCTAACACCTAAATCAACAAGCCGTTAACTGCTTCAGTTAGGTGTCGGTGATCAGAATACTCTTAATTTATAACAGCAGGAGTTACTTGCGAAAACAAATGTGTGCTACCCGTTGATTTAACCAAGGCTGTGACTTAATTTGTGGGATTTTTGTTTTCTCCCCTACATCCAATGCAGATTGAAGTGAGGATAAATCATTTTTTCTTATGTAACTCTTTGTAAAGATAGAGAAATCACAACACATTAAATGTAATTGTAGCCTCTGGTCTCCATTTCAACTTTACATTGATCTCTTCACAATGAATCTGTCATCTCAACCGCTGAAATTAAAACGTGATTATCAGATAATACTGACACCTTTATTCAAAAGAACAAATAGTAAGATGGTAAATATAACTGAATATTAATATCAAATACACCTCTCAACCACAACGATGACGACATAGTGGTACAAAACATTTTATTGGCTCAACATTTATAATTAGATGTAACAGTCAACAGTAACATTTAAACTGAAGTGGATCACACAGTTGGTGGGTACATGTTCAAACATCAACACTGTTTACCTAATTACTATTACTGTGCCCAGAACAGTACAGACAAAGTTCATAATCACTCACACACACACACACACTGCCCCCAGTCAGTCCACAAGACATTCATCAAAAAACAATACATTCTCATGTCAGCCCACACATCCACATTATGAACACAGGGGCCTAAAACGGGGCCATTCCATTCACGCTTGTATGTCATTGAAAGCAAAAAACGGACAGGAGAAGTGTTACATTATTACACAAGCACAAGAACATCCTTCCAACCTTTTGGGGGGAAAAGAACAATAAATATGAAAATATACACCGGACCCTCAGAGCCTCGCGGCACGTTGAACGTGGACAGTTGTTTTCAGATCTCGCTCTCGTAGGTGTGCATGTGAGTCTTTAGCGACAGGATCTCAGGGTAACTCCGACTGGTCCGGCGGTAGAAGTCAAGCCCCGTAAGGAGCTCCACATCCCGGACGCGGGCGGTGTGCATCCTCATCAGATCCTCCACCCACTTGGACTCCTCGTCGGAACTCTAGGGCAGGAAGCGAACGTAAACGCGTGCCAACGTCAGCCGGCGGTCTCACTACACCAGTGGGCATACTAGACAGCAGTCAGGGAATCACTGGGAACACAGCCTGGAACTCACACGGCAGCTCTCGTCGTTGTCCGAGCGATGAGGCAGAATGAAGGCGGAGCTGCTGAGAGGTCCGGTGCAGACGTCCACGGCCTGCGTGAAGTCCAGGCAGCTGGTTGTGACGCAGAAGTAGTGGGTTGGGATGGGCACGGAGCCACTGGCATGTCTGCAGACAGACACACAGAGACACGGCGTGGACGATGGAATGAAACCAGGACAGGCATCTGTAAAGACACAGGTCAGCCACTAGGTGGCACTGCCGTTACATTCTCCCCTTCAGAGACTTCCTCATGACCGCATAAGTACAATGCTGAAAAGCAAAAGTAAAATGCAAACATTGGCTGTTTTGAATCATATGTTTGACTTCACGACAACTTTACTTTGAGACATAGTGACACAACGCTGCTGCTTCAATTATACCCTCTTCCCTTTGAAGCGCACTGCTTTTAATTCAGCCAGATGCCTTGTTTCAGCAGTACACATTACTGCACCAAACAGTGGATACGTTGTGTGTGTGTGGGTACACATCAGCAGAGGAAACCGACAGCACTTACTGTTTCATTTTCTCTGGGGAGTCTCTCAGACCATCATAGTCATAGTCGAATATGGGACCACAGACTAAGTTGACCCCGTTTCTCTCCAGAGCATGCTTCTTCACAAGGGTCCTTTGGAAGTAGCTCCAAACTCCTGAAGGAGAGACAGCGTCACACGGTTAAATCATTTCCATGGGCTTAAACCCAGGACGCAGGTTTTTTTCAAGCCACCTGGATTCTTGCTTTTCTGATAGGATTAAATGCAAAGAAATAGAAATGTAACGAAAAAACCAAAAATGTATTTTAATGTGGAGACCAGTTGAATAATTATCTATCTATGCATTCACTGGAAACCAGCGCTGTTACCATAGCCTCAGTATATCAGCAAGCAGTTCACATTCTGCTGGACCCCCCTGACGATGGGTCTAACCCTACACAGAAATCAAATCATCCTACTTTAGAAAACGTGGTACAAGGACTCTTGGAGCTAAAGGTGGTGCGAGAGAAAACTACATACATTAGGAGCTTCAGGGCTGCGAGGACAGATGCATTCTGGAATTTTCAGTCACTAGTTGTGACTGTGGTACAGTCGAGCCAAAACGGGCCCCCAAAAATGGTATACTGTGTCATGTATGTGTCGATATGTGCCCCATGTCATGAAGAACCCCATCTACTTTTAACCACATCTACTTTATACACTGCTAAAAAATAAATAGGGGAACACTTGAATTACACATCGGATCAAGATGAACAATATGTATGAAAGATCCAAATCTTTACTATACATTGTGTAATTTGTTGTAGAACAAAATGACGTAACAACGGTTAATGGAAACCAAAGTCACCAACCGACTGAGAACTGGATACAAACACCAAAAATCAAAGTAAACAATTGAAATCACAAGCAGTTCCAACTAGCAACTCACACGGCAACTCATACTGTGATTCAATAGCATGTACGCCCCTAAACTGGAAAGCCACATGCTATACACACACAAAACTATATGGCGAGAAATTTTCAGGATCACAATTGATTTACACGAAAAATGTTTCTTTTTATCATTAACCCCATTATAACCCTAAAAAAGCAATTTAAATCAAAGCAAACAAATCCTGTTTTGCAGTTGATACAAAGTTCCTATACAGTTTATTAGCCTAAAACATCAAAGAGCAAGCAATAAGATGTTTAAGCATATACAAGTCAAAATAATAGCTTCCACAGAGGCTCCATTCACACTAAACGAGAACAGTTTAGCCAAAAAAACCTGTTACCGATCAATGCTAGTTTACCTTGTCAGAGTAAATTACGTTTGTGGGGATTCCGTGCATTACATGTGACATGCCAAGTACTTTTAAAGATGTTTGGACTTACTCTTGAATGCCGGGTACATGGGCACTGTGTTCGTGATGAGGACTGCATCAAATTTGCCGTCTTGGGTCGGAGACAGCTCTATATACAAAGATAGTGGAAAGCAAATGTGCCGCATAAACATATTTCTATGGCACCACTATTACCATTAAACTATAAGACACAAGTCAGTTGCAACACCTG
Organism: Novumbra hubbsi; assembly: GCA_016801125.1. Taxonomy (NCBI): domain Eukaryota; kingdom Metazoa; phylum Chordata; class Actinopteri; order Esociformes; family Umbridae; genus Novumbra; species Novumbra hubbsi. The sequence goes on along the minus strand of JACXGK010005333.1, from coordinate 6,538 downwards.
GCCGCAACTAAGATAATGTTATCTGGTACAACCAGTACTGGGCCCTCAATCCAGAACGCATATTGGGGCAAACATTTTTATCAAGGATCCTGTTTGACTTTTGCAACACAATGGATCAACACGATCTGGGATTAGCGCTCAACACTACACGATCTGGGATTATTAGCGCTCAACACTACACAATCTGGGATTATTAGCTCTCAACACTACACAATCTGGGATTATTAGCACTCAACACTACACGATCTGGGATTAGCGCTCAACATGATCTGGGATTAGCGCTCAACACGATCTGGGATTAGCGCTCAACACTACACAATCTGGGATTAGCGCTCAACACTACACAATCTGGGATTATTAGCGCTCAACACTACACAATATGGGATTATTAGCGCTCAAAACTACACAATCTAGGATTAGACCTCAACACTACACAATATGGGATTAGCGCACATACAATATGGGTTTTAAGAGAGGACCATGAGGACGCACGTGGAGGGAAGAGGAATCCATAGGAGGTCAGCTTGTCGGCCTTGTAGCCGGAGCAGGACTGGCTGAAAGCCGCAGGGACACGGACATCAGGCCGGACACAGTTAGTCAGATGCTCTGGAAGAGGTGTTACTTCAACCTGGAAAACACCATCACAACATTAGACTACTGGTTATGATAAGGTGAGGGTCAGTCCACAACCCTAGATTCCTAGGTAAAAGTATAGACAACGAGTGACGTTAGCCCTCACTCGGTCAGAGACAAGCAATTACAGGATCATCTGAGAAGCCCCAGCATTCCGAAAACAAAGCCAGGCCAAAGCCAAAGCCAAAATAGCTTGTGTATATGAAATTAGAATAAACCACAAACATGAAACATTGTGAAGGATCCCATATGACATACCTGTTTTAAGACTGTATAGGACGTCCACAGTGGCATTAAAAGTGATTCACTGTACCCGCTGATGTAATCAGTATGATGAAGGATGCTGTATTTGGCGCGGAACAGAACCGCTGGGCGACCGTAAGGGAGGTTCTTGCTGTCTGGAAGAAACGACAGAACATACAACATGTCTGTAGCGAGACGCCAAACATGCCTTGGAACATTAACACGGTACATAGTAGAACAAATTAAATAACATTATCCATAAACTTTACCCTAGAACTACAGAGTAACACACGTGTGCGATTATGAGTTAATAACATGATTATGACAATGTTACGCATTGTTTATTGGTGTTACGGCACAGAAGCCATTAGGCATACCGTCAGTGGCTTGCCTCAGTCTCTGATTGAGCTCTTCCACTTTGTTCTGCAACAGACAGAGCCACAGTGACTCCAGGTTATAGCCTCTTACGAGGGTGATTTTCATTGCTCTCTGCCCCCTATTTTTTGAACGCAACTGCAAAAGATTGGAGGTGAAAATCTCTTGCAAGTGATATATAATCCATGTAGAAGCAGGATTACTTCACAGACAAAAGCAGGAAGGGAAATCCAACAAACAGACAGGAGAGTGTAAAGCCAATGCTGATTTCTTAAAACAATGAATACGTTCCAAAGCAAGACAAGACATAAAATGTGTCTATTCAGACAATCAACAAACTTGACCAGTTATAACCAGTTAAGACTACTCCAACGGGAACCTCCAAATCATAAGTCAAAAACACATGCATTACAGTACAATTTACATATTCATTTCATTTGTCGAATTCCCTAAATATTTCTATTGAAGCAAACCTTACAACGCTTTGATATCATTCTTTAAGGCATGTTTGTGAGAGCCAAAAGGAACAAGTACGAGAAATAATTCTATGAGAGAATAAAACTTCGCCATTCTCGTGTCTGTAAAAATAAACCATCTGCTGTGGCAGCCATCTCAGAGGCAAAAACAATTTTATCCAATCAGCTTTGAGCACAAAGTTGAATCGATTCATGTCCAACTGTATCTTACCTTGTGGTCACAACTGCAGCCCAAGTCGTCACTCGGAGCCGTGGTAGGGGCAGAGGGAGTGGGCTTAGACACCTCCTCCGGCATGGTTGGCTTATGGACAGGGCTCTTTAACAGGTGATTCAGGCTACCGTGAGTTCCGTTGTTGGGAGCTGGCTTCAGACCAAGCAGATCTGAGGAGTTACAAAGTCATGTCAACATCGTGTATCGGAGGAGGTTTACACAGTCAAATCAACACTGCGTAACAATCCACAATTAAAGGGGTGTACATTTGATAACGTTACATGTATCGGCTGTTAATAACGCAACAGCCCTTGCATTTCCTGTGGACCTAATAATGTAGTAACTGCCATATTAGGCCCACGGTATCTTTCAGGGTCTAAAATTAGTGGAACAAAATTGGGGAAAAACAACTTACCACACATGACGTTGTAAAGTTCAATGTTTTCAAAAACTGGAACTTTAGTCTTGAATTTAAACGAAGGTCCGTATCCCAGGAAAATTGTCTATTAGGACGTCAACATAATGCGGTGATTAATCATTCACAAACAGCGCGGGTTAATGAACCACACATTATAAAACTAGCTCTAGCACACCTGCATGCTGTTGATCTTGTTGTCATAACCGTGATCTCCTGACATACATTTCCCAGGATGCCTCATTCCTCCTTCAATTGGTTTCCTGTAATAGACAAGATTGTTTATAAAAAACAAACAGGCTAGAAGTTATTAACTCACATTTTAACTATTTTATGAAAGTGTCAGTGCGGACAGGTGAACCTGTCCACAGTCATTCAAATATACGCTAGGAAACTTGGATTTAAACAACACGCGGACAAAGTGTGCAAAGTAACACACTGGACATCATTATGAGGGATTCAGTTAATCAAGGCCACGCCACCATATTCCCCTCCAAAGTTCTGGATTTACAAAACAGGCACTTTTTAGTGTACATTCAACACTACATTCAGTGATGTACAAGCACGTAGACCGCACTAGCACTGGAGTAAAACGCAGCGGACAATTAATTCATTCGATTTCAGTTGGGCAAAAAGCATTCAGTTAACGACTCCCGGTAACCGATATTAAATGACTCTACATCTATAGAAGAGATCTCAAAGATTTCTTTCATTTTATTTCTGTGGCTTGCCAACTCAAACACGGTATCGCGGGGCTATTCTTCACAAGGTCTCTGATTTGTCTTTCTGTGCTCGTCCTGGAGGGACAGGGACGATGCCTCGCGAGTTTACCCTGGCAGCGAGAACTTTCCGCGGAGTCCGACGGTAACGTACCGAGCGTGTCCGGGGTAATGTTAGCGCACGCTGTCAGCGCCACGGGGAGGTTTTAAGTGGCCAGAGAGAGGCCAGGACTACCTTATGACGTGCCACTTTCTCTCCACTAGCAGATGGATGTCCTCTATCCTCCGGTTGTTGGCGTAGTGAAGGCGTTTGGGAAGATGCTGCTTCAAGTAGGGCTTGAAGTGCTGCTCCGTCTTTTTACACTGAGGGGGTAAATAGGACTAATATATATATATTTTTTGTATTTTTCTGAAATGTTCACGTTTATGTCTGAAACCACAGAGCAAATGTGATTATTTGTCCAGATATAGATTTAGGCAAGACAATGCGCGTAAGTATATTATACTCACCGTAAGATTTGCAACAACCAATTTTGCGTCATCTGAAAAAGACACATTTATGATTAAGGCTACAGCGGACCGTTGGGAAATGTAATCCATACCGATGACGCAAACAGTAATTGGTCCAGCAGGGAGTCGGGACACATAAAGGGTGCTGAGTTGTCTTCTGACCTGGCCATGTGACCCCGTCAAAAACAACTGACAATCAGCCCAAGGCCATATAGACTACACCAGCCTAGAGACTATACCAGACCATATAGACTACACCAGCCTAGAGACTATACCAGACCATATAGACTACACCAGCCTAGAGACTATACCAGACCATATAGACTACACCAGCCTAGAGACAATACCAGACCATATAGACTACACCAGCCCAGAGACTATACCAGTCAAGAGACTATACCAGACTAGGGCCTATACCACATTATACCAGACCATAGAGACTCTACACCAGCCTACAGACTATACCAGCCAAGAGACAATACCAGACCATAGAGACTCTACACCAGCCTACAGACTATACCAGTCAAGAGACAATACCAGACCATATAGACTACACCAGCCTAGAGACTATACCAGTCAAGAGACAATACCAGACCATATAGACTACACCAGCCTAGAGACTATACCAGACTAGGGCCTATACCACATTATACCAGACCATAGAGACTCTACACCAGCCTACAGACTATACCAGCCAAGAGACAATACCAGACCATAGAGACTCTACACCAGCCTACAGACTATACCAGTCAAGAGACAATACCAGACCATATAGACTACACCAGCCTAGAGACTATACCAGTCAAGAGACTATACCCGACCATATAGACTACACCAGCCTAGAGACTATACCAGTCAAGAGACTATACCAGACTAGGACCTATACCACACTATACCAGACTAGAGACTATACCAGACCATAGAGACTCTACACCAGCCTAGAGACTATACCAGTCAAGAGACTATACCAGACTAGGACCTATACCACACTATACCAGACTAGAGACTATACCAGACCATAGAGACTCTACACCAGCCTAGAGACTATACCAGTCAAGAGACTATACCAGACTAGGGCCTATACCACACTATACCAGACTAGAGAATATACCAGACCATAGAGACTCTATACCAGTGGTTCTTAACCCATTCCTCAGGGAACCCCAGCCAGTCCGGGTATTTGAACTACCCTTTAGCTAGCGCACATAATCCTCAAACCCTTGATTAGTGTATCTGCTGTGCTTGTTCCGGGCTGCAGCTAAGATGTGGAATGTCTGGGGTTCCCTAAGGAATGGCTTAAGAACCACTGCTCTATACCAAATTAGGGCATTTACTACACTATACAAGACTAGAGACTATACCACAGTATACCAGACCATAGAGACTCTATACCTAACTAGGGCCCGCATTATGTTGGTTAGATAAACATGTTTGAACAAAAACGGTCAAAAATACAAAGAAGAAACAAAGACTCAACTCACATTTAGGATTATTGGGATACCTGGATCGGATCCTGCCCAGCGACCCAGGAATTAGAATGATGTCATCAACAGTGGACGGCATGTATGAGCTGAGGAACTCTGTCCTCTCGCAGTTTGCCTCCTCCATGCCTGAAGAACACACATCAGCCACTACATATTCATTACTGTACATTATAATGTGTTAAGGAAAAGTTCATAATTGAAACAGACTTCCTACCCTTCCAGTTTTGTGACTTCTACTTTTTTAATACAGCCATGCCTCGTCCAAAAAAAGCGCAGCGAGATTACCCACACGTTTTGTCCAAGCGCTTCTCGCCAATCCTTTCTGATTCCTATCACACCGCTCAACCAGCAGGTGTCGATTGGCAAAGGCCTGCTTAAGAGAACACATTCCCCGGACAGCAACCACAATTGAGCAAGCTGGCGTCCCCGTCTGACCTCCGTACATCGCGGACGGCACTTAAACCGAGTGTGTACCTGTATTACACCCCCGAGGGCAGAGTGGGTTTAGCACGGCTGGGATTTGAACTATTGAGGCATCGAGTAATATTGGGCTTCCTATGTAGAGGGATGGACTAGGAAGAGCTGCCAGGTAGATCCGTTGGGTGTGGTAAGGGTTAGGGTTAGGTCCGTTGGGTGTGGTAAGGGTTAGGGTTAGGTCCGTTGGGTGTGGTAAGGGTTAGGGTTAGGTCCGTTGGGTGTGGTAAGGGTTAGGGTTAGGTCCGTTGGGTGTGGTAAGGGGCTCAGGCAGAGGCTGTACCATGGTCCCCCACTAGGATGATGTTCACGCATCGGTGGAGTTTCATCTGTTTCAGGCCGTCCATCAGCCAACCAATGATCCTGTCGATCTCCTTCAGGGGGCTGTTCAGCTGCGGCACAGAACACACACACACACACACACACAGAACACACACACACACCGATCAACATTGGCAGAGGAATCGGAACGGTCTGGTGGGGAATATCATAGAGGATATTATCCAAATGCCTTCTCAATATTGCGCAATGAACGCAATGCAACCAAACACTGCACAAGAGGTCTAATGAGTTCCACACTGCACTGCTTCTAAGTTCCCTGTGTTCATTTGGGGCCTTTCTAGGGCTGGACGGGTGTGTTGTGTTGAATGTGTGCTACATACGGCATAAGTGCTCTTTTGTAGCACTACTCAACACAACCGCAACAGTCTCCTCAGCCGTAGTGCTACAACCTCCAATAACCACCACCATCAAGACCACTCACAACCATCATCAAGAAGACTCAGCCCCTAGACCCAGCGCCCAGCCCCTAGACGCAGCGCCATGCCCCTAGACCCAGCGCCATGCCCCTAGACCCAGCGCCCAGCCCCTAGACCCAGCGCCATGCCCCTAGACCCAGCGCCCAGCCCCTAGACCCAGCGCCATGCCCCTAGACCCAGAGCCCTGCCCCTAGACCCAGCGCCATGCCCCTAGACCCAGCGCCCTGCCCCTAGACCCAG
>JACXGK010005332.1:5637-33656 GCA_016801125.1 Novumbra hubbsi | reverse complement strand
ACTCCTAGACAACGAGAGCCACACAACAGAACACACATACACCTGATTCATGTTTAGTGAGGTCTTCATGAGTCATGTTTAGTGAGATCTTCTGTAAGAGACAGGGAGGGGGGAAACTTTCCATATAAACAAGGTCCGCTGCGTTCGGACCTCAGATCTTTTCGTTTTGCTCTAACTAGAGGGTGAAATCTGATCTCCGAGTATATATATCTGTATTAATAAAGACGATCGCTTTTTTGTAAGACTTTTAATGTGTGAACATTCTCTGATAGGAACTCGGAGAGGTCTTCTGACTTCTACACTAGGAAAGCAAACCCTATACAGACCAGAAATGGGTAAAATACTATTTGAGGCATTTCAATGCTGGCATTATTCATTTGCTATACTGGCATTGTTTTGTTTTGTCTTAAGAATTATTATTGGAAATATTGTGGGCAAGTCAAGATATTTAACAACAAATTCCTGTCCCATTACGTCCAAGAAGGAGACATGTGAGCACAGTGTGTTTGTAATTATTGTTGAATAAATTAGTTTCATATAGCGTTTTAAAATAATATATAACCCAATTACTTTACGATCTTTACAAATACACCACATGCACACACTCAAAATCACAGCAATATACATACAGCACCAATGTATACAAACTTTCTACAATAAACCGGGTCGTGAACATGGGATTTGATAACTAATAATATTGACGGAAATGTATTGAACATTAGCACTTATCACAATCATTGTCAAGAGCAAAAAACATATAATCACAAAATTATTTTACAGGGAACTGAATGCTACATGGCAACGGTCATCTCTTGGATTGCATGGAAGGGACGGTCGGAGGACGGTGGATTGCAATGGTAGACTTGGCTGTGTGGTTTGGAGGTTATCCTGCGAAAGCTGAATCTTCACTCATGCCTAAAGTCCTGTGCACTCAGTGTTCTTCAAAGATCGGTGGAATTTTCTCTATTGATCCCTCCCTAAATGTTGATCACTCTCCCAGTTGCTAAGAGAAGCATCCATCAATCCCCATAGGATGATGCTGCCATCACCATGCTTCAATGTAGGGTTGGTAATAGCCAGGTATTTTGTTTTTGCCCCCGCAATCACACAGTTGATGGGTTGATTTGGTCAATTAAGTGGCAGGCCAACATTTGGTTGAGGTATGTAAGTCCACGGGCAAAAATGTGCACCTCTTGCGGTCCCCAGTACCAGGGTTGAGAAACACTGGTCTATTAAGTTCTCCCATCTCTGGCCAGAGATTTTGCATTATTGGTTACCTCCCTTTCTTGCCCGGTTACACCTAGTTTGGCCAGCACTAGAAAGAGTCTTTGTGGTTCCAAACTTTCAATGCTTTTGCAATTTCTTTTTAAACCTTGCCCGCATTTGTGCCTAAACAAAAATCCATCTCAGTCTACAGAAAGTTATTTTCACCTGGCTTGACATGCTGTGTGAAGTGTGGACACTCATTTAGACCAGTATGTGTCTTTCTAAATCAGGTCCAATCAATTTAATTTTTAATCAAAGGACACAAGATGCACCTGATCTCAATTTGTAATGTCATGTCAAAGTACCTGCATTTGTATGTACATTCGATCTTTCATGTTCAATAAATTGGCTTTTTAATTGTGAGGTATAGTGTCTGAATTTACGTAATAAATATGGTTCAACAATAAAAAAACATCTATAATAGAAACATTTGGAGAAAGTGAAGGGGTATGAATACTTGCGATGGCATTGCAATTCCGAAGGGAATTTGTTTACACGTTTGAAATGTGCGTGGTTCTTATGCGTGTCCGTCCCCAATATCCAAAGAAACGTGACCACGTTGCGTTCTACGTCACGAGTAAAGATGGGTTGGAGTTTCGCGGCGATGGCGGCTCTGCTCATCTATGGGACGGATTGAAACTGGTCTCGGATATGACTAATATTTATTTCTTAAAGTGTAATTTATTACAAATCCGTTGCACAGATCTTCCACTGGATCACTGGTGTTTTCCTTCTCGTTGCTTTCTTCCTGGTGAGTCCTCCGGTTGTCTCACTGTTTCGGTGTGTTTTGACAGAGGCCTGCGTTTGGGGTCCGCCCTCGATCTCATAACAACAACAAAAACAGAGACAGAGAGCTTGCTATCTAGCGATAACTAGCAATACAATGACTAGCTAACTAGCGGTGAAGAAAAAGCATAGCTAACGTACATCGTACCCAAACAGGGATATGTATGTTGACCTGCCATCAAAGTAAAAAAAAACAAGAAAATACTATTTTCATCGTACTAGCTAACTGCTGGCTAGCTTTACATTGTTTCGACTGTACTAGGCTAACGTGTTAGCTAACTTAACGTTGTTAACTACTGTATAGTGGGTTGCTAAATATGTGTTGAGTTCCGTCGTTTGACAGGTCGGTTACATTAACAATGCCATTGTTTTGCTACGTTATTATGAACTAGGAAAATGCATCAATTGCCTATTTGTTAACGTGTACTTGCTCGCAACTTAAAGATATCATTAATGGTATGTTTGCAGATTCATTTGCAACCGGGTAAAAATGCTCTATAACTATTGTTTACACTTGAGGCGGAGGAGGATGAGTGCGTCGCCACCACTGCACTGTCTGTGGTTGCGTGCACACAACACTGCGATTTCTTATGTAGTCAGCGTATTAATACAACTCGATTGAAACGATTAACTACAGTACATGCGTTGCAAAATAAGAATGTTTTTTTCTAATAACGTTTACATGGATATATATAGTTATCTGTCAAAAATCAGGTTACTGCCATATGACGTGGGACTTGCTACATAGCGACCATTTTTATGCAAAGCCGTAGTGACTTCGACAAATGTTCCTTGGTCTTTTGGTGGACTCCTATCGTAAAGTAGATTCGTCATGATGAGGGACAACCTACACAGTAATAACGACTAGTGTAGTCAACAGGTATCTTCGTTCGCAACTACTGTAACGAATTGTCTTCTTATTCGTAAAACTATATGTACTTATCCACATTCTAAGTTGCATATTGTTACTCAAAGGTATCCTGTCTTGTAAAACACATTTCTCGTTAGCAAATGCATGCGTATAATCTCAATTGACTGACCATCAGAATAATTCGACGTGTTTCTGAACACTGTTTAAAAAAATCCCAGGTAGTCCCACTGAAATGAGTTAAATTATTACATGTATTTCCTTGACATTGTGGCGGCACTAGTCAATTCTTTTTGGAAGACTGGTTATATGAGTGTAAAATAATGAATCATTTACATAGTTGCGAACGAAGATAGTAAATATGTAGCCACCTGCAATGCTCAAGGAGAAGAAAACATAGAAATATATGACAATGTCATCTCTATTTCTTTGATGTTAAAAGTTTATGCAAATTACAAACGTTATTATATGGGAATTTAAATTTGCTGTCCCGGATCTTTGGCCACTGACGGCTGTCGGTCAGAAAGCCCCTATGGAAATGTTGACCTAACTTGTATTTGCCCATTTGTACCCCATGTCAACAATCATAACATGGTTGGTTTTGTTGTACTGTTAGATGGCTATTTACAAACATTAGTTGGGTTTCAAGGAAGTTTGGTTCATTTCATGATTTAGGGTAGGTATGCTATTACAATTCTGGGCATGTGGGGTAATGCTGCTTGATGGAACATTTCTGTGTAAATGTAATGAACCTTTGCATTTGTCCACATGCACTTAGTAGATTGCTATGTGAAAAATATAGCACGCAGTGCAGTCATGGACTCCATACCCAGGGTTACGGCCTGGAACACAGCTGGGTACGGTGACGTTAATATCTTGATCGATGATTACACATGTAAAATGTTACTTACAGGGGATATAAAACTCTGCAGACACTATTAAAAATTGCAGCCTTTGGTGATGTAATGGCTGAAACCAAGTCTTGTTACCGATGTCTTCCTGGCGTTAGTAGGCTCAACAATTACTGCCTGGGGTTGTTACTTTTAGATTCAAACGATATATTCCAAATCATGTTTTTGAAAGGTCCTGATCAGAAGAGGGATATTAAAGTATTTTGAAGGCGTTGCCTGTATCATGAACACTGGAAATCATTAAGAAGTGAGGGCCAGACGGTGCCACTAGGACATTTCTAAATTCTGGTTGTCTTTCCATCATGTTATGGGGTTGCGTCTCCTGATGGGAGCTCTGTTCAGGATAGAGGGGACAATGAAACAAAAGAGTTAAACAAGCAGGGTATGTGAACACCTGCTTCTATATCTTCAACTGTTATTGTTACCAATAACAAGTTAATGTTACATCATAGGATTTAACAATGTCAAATAAGTTATCTGGCTACTGTAGCTGTAAACGACATTAATTCTCCAACACAAGAATTCTCCAACACAGCACTCCTATCTCTGCTTTGGTGTTTTTCTGTAGTATAAAGTAGGTATGATAGCAGCTGCAGTTAGTTAAATTTTCCTGGCACTGTTTAAAAATGCTGTTGTGATTGTATTTGCAATTGTGGCCAAAAAACCCCACTTAAGTATATCATGGACCTGATGTAAGCATTTTACCGCACAATTATTTACATGTTTACCATATACTGTGCGTTGCTTCATGCAGACATAACAATAAGGGTACATTTCTGCAGGGCAGACCTCCACGTGTAGTCTCTTAAACAAGGGAAGTGAAGGGGGCATTGTAACCCTAACCCATCATCACTTGTGTATGTATCCCACAAAAGGGAACTCAACATGTTTGAGATGTTTGGCCAGTTATGGCATTTTAGGGTACATTCTTTGCCTACTTTTTATTGCAAGACTTTATGTTGGCGACTGAGAGTTACTTATTGGGTTACTACACTGCTTTTCCTTTCTTATTCTGTAGGTTCCACCATAGTCACAAATACAACTACATTTCAGAATAATGATTTACACTCAGACTTTAAATAAAAGCTTTCATAATTTAGTATTCCAAAAGAAATTCCAGTTACTGCAACTGCATAAAACTATTAAGTTTACAATATTATATTTTTTAAAATAAAAGTTCAAAATAAAAGATTTTTCTGTTTGGGCCAGCTGTTGGTTATTGACTTGGGCATTGATATCTTTGTTGCATTTTGCTTATTTCCGACACCCCTACTTGATGATGACCATCTAGCCACCTTTCTTTGATTGGCAATATTCTCATATTACCACAACAAACATCCTTTGCAGATAGTATTTTGTAGTCTCACCTTTTGAATGCAAACCATGTCCAAATGAAGGAGAACGTCCACTTCTTTCAAACAAAGTTTTCATTGTATGTTGGGGATCAGGATGCGGAAGAGGCTCATGGCCGCTGCCCAGGAATCTTTCATTTGACCAGTCATATTTGATTACAGAAAGCATGCATTCAGGGCATTTGTTTATGTCGAAACGGAAATGGAAATGCCAATGTTTTTTTATGCTGATTACAGTATCTCTTTGATTAGGATCTTCTGCAGCCACCATTCACAATGTCGCATAGTCGTTCTGAAAGGGCACATGGTCTCAATGGAGGAAAATATTGAATTATGATATTTAAACGACTGTCCAGCTCTTATCAGAGCATGGCATTGATCATGACAAAGTGTGGAGAGTTGTAAGAAATTTGCTTTAAAACTTTAACCTCTCCGCCTAATGGGAAAATATGCAGTGTTGTTTCTGCAGTCTAAAGAAAGCCCTTTAAAATGTTTGATTGGCCATACCTCTAACCCCACCACACTAACTGTGGATCACTGCTTAAATACTTCTGAAACACAGCTTGTGCGCAAGCTGTCAACCTGCAAACTCCCCTCTAACTTAAGATCCGTCTCAATTTAGTTGTATCCTTTTTATGTCACTGATATAGGAAGTGTTCACTTTGAGGGATTATGGATCAAGCCTTTAGTGTTGCAGGTTCCGATCACATGCGCGATAGTCACGGGTCCCAACTGACGCGCTAAGGGGCTTAGTCTGCCCTGTGTGACTGTGAACTGAGCCAGACTGAGCCGAGGCCATGGTTTACAAGGGGTAAACAACGTGCTGTGGTAGTGTTGTGTCTGTGCACCAGTGGGTGTGTGACATGGATATGCTTTATCTCTCAGTGCCAGCAGGCTGGAGTAGGAGGGGGCCTCTCGACCATACACTGCCAAACAAAACCCTCTCATTTGAGTAAGGTGACACATTGACTCCACTTAAGGTCGTTACAATCTAGTAGGTTCAGGTTCTGTGCTTCAGAAAGGAATCGGGCTCAGCGAACCTGTGAGCTAGTGCAACTGACAATTTGCCTAGTCACTGCTGGGTAAGTGAAACCTAATGGTATGCTCCAAAGGGGGCGTGTCTTATTCGGAACCTGCCAATCAATTAGCTTCTACGATCTTCTGACCTTTACAAGTCTTTGTGGGTCAGGTGATGTAGGCCGGCAGTTTGAATATCTGGAACCAAGATGAGGCAAGATGTAGATGCATTTTAATGGTAAAAATATGCCATAATGCTGAATTATACAAAAACAAGCTTTGAGGACATATACTTGCATGCATGATGTATTGACTGAATGTTTTCTTAAATCCTTATCTGAAACAACATGAACATCCTCAGTATTTGTCTGATTGTATTTGTATAGGAAAATGTAACAAGTGTATTGCATATAGGACAACATGTCTTGTTGTGATAATAATGTTTACTGCTTTTGTGCAAATGTCATGCACCAATGCGCTGGTTGAATATGAGGCAATTCAGACTAGTTTGGTTGGCACTTAAATTATAAAAAGTTAACGGTCAGAGATTGGTACTCTATTCTCCAATTGCAATGGGAGATTTTAAAGCAAATAGGCTCCAATTTATCATTTAGTGAATCTCTAGAAAAATGTATTTGAATAACCATAATATTGAAGTAAATGTGGGAGCTGTGCAATGTTATGTTGTCCTTCCACTACAGTTTATGAAAGCTTGAAGGTTATTTAGCTAGATAGTTAATGAGTTATAATGAACTACATAGGGAGGGGGGTGTAAAAACACAAGTTATGAAAGGTTATTTAGATTAGGATTTGGCTACACTGCACAAACCAAAGGAAGGTAGTTTTAAATGAATGGCGTTGGCCAGCCATCTCTGAATATTTTTGTATTTACTTTAGAAAAATGAATGCCCCACAAAATATATTTTTCAAAAGTAGATGGACGAAATAAGCACATGTACACTTAGAAACCAGTTTATGAGGGACATTTTCCGATTCCAGACGTGAGTCACACGGCCATGTCTTCCTATATAAAGCAGGCAGACCGGCACCGAGGCATTTCTTTACTATCAGCCTGAATGTCACAATGGGCAGGAGGAGTCAACTGAGCGGAGTGTGGTGATTGGTGCCAGACACAGCGGTTCCAATATAACAGACTTGGCCACACTGCTGGGCTTGTCACCCACAACGGTGTCTCAAGTTGACTCTTAATGGTGCCACGAAGCCACACTCCCCTGGGCAAATCTGTCAGTCCTCACGACAGACAGGGATGATACCAGCTCTGTAAGGCAGTTGGACCAGCCGCTTCAGCTGACGACCGCACTGGGTTTCCCCCAGTACGAGGTGGTTCCAGTGGGTTCATGAACACCAACACTCATTAACTGAGGAGTGGAAAAACACTGGCTGGTCCACCAAAAACCAGTTCTAGTCGAGTGGTGCTGATGGCAGGAATTGATAGTCAAACTTGTGGTCCAATACATGAAACTTCCATGTTTATTTTACAGAGTTATTCTTCCAACACGCCCATAGTTTGTGATGATATAGGACACAAATCGGCCCACACATGACATGGCACACAGTTTCAGGGGCCATTTTTGACTTTACAGTGCCACTTTTACACCCACTGTGCACAGAATAAGTCTGTACACACACGCAAAGTGTATTTGTATTTTGGTCTTTTTGTGAAAACTGTGTAACAGTTTAATGTTTTCTCTCTACAGAAATCAATGTCTTCATTCTAACTGACATTTTTGAGAAGGGATTATCAGGCGTCATCTGTTGATTGTTCTCTTTGGTAAGTTGTGAAAACAGTGGATATCTCAGTACAGCTCAATTAGTTTAGCTTCCTAGCCTGTCCAAGGGCAGTGTTTGAATCTTCCACAGAAACACTGCCTTGTTTTGTCAGCTGCTTGTTTTCAAGCGAATTTCTGGAAGAACACAGACTTTAAATGTGACTTTTGATTTACTGGTAACGTTTTTTTGTTTTCTTCTCCATCTTCCCCTCTCTGCAGAACTGAGATTTGGCGTCCGTTGAGGAAGGCCTGTGTTCCCTGTCCAGTGACCCACACTCCTTCACAGGGGCCATGGTAAAGTGGCTACTCATTGAATCTTGTCTTGAACATATCAGCGGATGTGTCTGTGTGTGTGTCCTGTGGGCAGTCTGCCGTATTCAGTTTTAATCAGCAAGTGTTGATTGGTTGCCATACTGTTGCATCGGACGCTGTGCCAAAGATCCAGCCAGTTTGCAGCTTCAGAAGTGAATCTTTTATTCATGCTAGAAGCTCTGGAGTGTTATGGAGGAGTTTTAACCCTCCATGTGGTATATGTTACATCACGGCCAATTCTAACCCTTGCTGAGTGTGTGGAATAATTACCCTTGTGGTACCATTTGGCCATTCCCCGTTAGAGAAAATACTTTTTTTGGGGTTAGGTTTAGGGTATAATTTACAATTGCGGTTAGAACTCGGGTTAGTGTTCATGGCTTGGGACTGTATGATTGTCAAGGGGTATTATCTTTAGGTATCCCAGACGGATGGTAAAACATGAAGTGTATATAATACCAAAGATGGCCAGGTGAAAATTATTTTTACCTGTCCATTATGGTTAACCCCGAAGAGTCCGTGTGTCCCTCAGAAAAACTGTCTGCCATTCTGCTTAAGTGTTACCCCAGCCATATAGACAGGCTCGGACACACTAGCCTGCCTCCTAGACTGTGGTCTGTTGGTGGGATGGCTGCTGAGCCTGAAGCCTGCAGGATATGCTTCCCTAGCCCTGTCATCCGTGTCTCTGAACCTGCTTGTCTCTGCCAATAGTGCCGCCCAGCTCTGCCTGGAATGGACTCCTATACTGTCCTAACCTTCCGTGGAGGGGTTGCAGAATGGCTGCAGCTGAAGGTGGCTGTTACCAGGGAACGGGGCAAATATATACGAGCGACAATCCACATCAACCACCTTATTTTCTGATTGACAGGAGGAGGAGGGACAGCAGAGCGTGGAATGTATCCAGGCCACTCAGCACGTTCCCAGGAAGCCCCTTGTCCTGGAGGAGGGGGACTTACAGGTGGGAACACTGGTGGTTCAGCCCTAGTGCTTAACGTGTGAACGCGCTGGTCATGTATGTACGGTTGGTTCTGTGCCCTGTGACGACCTCCCTCCCGCGGTGCCAGGTTCCCTTTCCGGAGCTGCATGGGGAGATCACACAGTATGTCGGGCGAGCCGAGGACGCCGTCATTGCCATGTCCAGCTACCGCCTCCACATCAAGTTCAAAGAGTCCATCGTCAACGTAAGTACTGCCGAGTGAATGCCAGAGACTAGACGAGGTCAGACGGTATTTTAATGGTGAAAGAATAGTAAGCTACAGGCCAAAATGAACTGCAATCCGTAGTTCTGTTTTCTTTCAACGGTCTTTTAAAACGTCTGCTAACATTAGCCACCGCTGGCAAAAATATTTATGAATAGATGGAATTGGGGCTTGGCTTTTTTATGGCCAAATCCCCTTTAAGAGGTTGAATGAGTAGGTGTCTCCAAATGTTTGACAGATGGTGTATATATTTTGGCTGTTCAGGTGGCGGGGCTGTTCAGGGAGCGGGGCTGTTCAGGGAGCGGGGCTGTTCAGGGAGCGGGGCTGTTCAGGTGGCGGGGCTGTTCAGGTGGCGGGGCTGTTCAGTTGGCAGGGCTGGCCATCTGGGGGGGGGGCGTTCACATGTCTTACTGATAGATTGTCATGGCAGCCATGCGGTGGAATTGTTGACATAGTCTTTGGCATCTTTCATTTGCTTTTCTCGCTGTTGCAATACTTGCAGTAATCCTGCCACTGTTTATAGACATGATTGGCCAATGTGTGGTTATTCATTCATCACTCATCTCCTGACATTGTTTTTAGTGCAGAACATTCCTCCCATGGTTTATGGCTGTGCTGTCACACTGGTTCTGCTCTATATGAGTCGGTGTATTACAATACATGGTGTGCGACACATTGGAGCACATATCCTACTTTAGAGACGGTGTGTTCAGTCAGACATGCGTCACAAGCCTTTTTCTGCCGCCGTTTGGTCTTTCGACAATAACGTGTACAACATGTCAGAATTGGACTACCCATGTAAAACCCCTCAGGTTGTCTGTCCGCCGCGGACCGGGTGTGCTTGCGTTACGTGGCGGTGGTTCGACGCTCGCATTTCGCTGACGCAACAAATGGAGATCGAACGGGGAGAGACGGAGACCCGGGTGGAATGATGCAAACCATTTAACAAACCCCTGGAGAATTCATGCCATGGACAGATCAGGGCTGTAGATTAGAGAGCAGGAATTTCAACTGAGCTGCAGGATGTGAGAATGCAGGGAACATGTCGCCAGGCAACAGTGCAGACACCGCTTTAACTGTTTGTTTGCCTTGTCCTTGCTGTACCTACTGTTTTATTTTTAATTTTTTTTTCCCACACCAGAGTGACAGTTGTGAGGTGTCAGTAAGTACCCAGAAGCCTGTGCATGCATGGCGTGATGGCCCACCTGCAGGCTGGGCTGGGCAGGGTGACATTTTGTGTGATGTGCCTTAACCTGTTCATCACCGACGGTCTGTCTGATTTGCATGGCCTTGGACCGTGTGACACAGCATTTACCTGAACTCCGCCCTCAGTGCAGAACATAACATCTGTTTGGATGAAACTCTGCAATTTCCTGGTTTCTAATATTTATGTTTAACTATTTTCGGCTTATATATTGTAAAAGAAAAGTGTACATATGGTTTAGATGCTGTGAGGACATCTAAAGTTTGCCAAAGCCAGTAGATAGGGAGCATAGAAGAGATGACTCCGTTTCTAAGAGAATTTCTCCGGCCGTCCACAAAATGCGATATGAGTTGTAAGCAGGAATAGAGTCGTTCAAGTGACAGTGTTTTAATAGACCCTAATAGTGAGGCAGTAGGGGGGCAGTATAACATTCGCCGCACTGTGCCCTGGGACTTTTGCATGCTCGGAACACGTGATCAACGTGTAACGGGACGGCGTCCTGGGGAAATGAGTCTTGGTCTGGGATATGTAGCTAACACACTTGTTTTCTATTTGTCGGTGTGAAGGTGTGGTATGTGCTCAGATTAATTTCGTGGTGGTGGCTGCGTAGATTATTTATAGCCAAATCTGCTGGCCTCATCCTTTCCAACATCGAGACAGAATTCTGTCTGAGGCTCAACCTGCCCAAATAGAATGATTCAGAGAGCCGATCAGAGAACCACCAGATAACATCGACGTGTTGTTCAATGCACCCAAGTAGTAGGCAGTGTAGAATATTGTACAATGTTGTATTTCTTCTTTGACGGGTCGCCCAGGCCCACGCGTAACTCACTTGGCGTGATCGGCGTTGTTACACGTAACACAGGACACTAACTAGCCTACTAACTGGTCTCCCGTTAAGACCGTCACTTCACACGCGTGTGTTGAGCACGTAGAGAGGCCTGGCGCTTGAAACGAGGCCTTGGCCTGAGGAGCATGGGGGCCTGCCGGTTTGGCTGTTGCGGCTCAGGGGGGAGTGCTGACCGCTGGTGTGTCCCTTCGCCAGGTCCCTCTGCAGCTCGTCGAGACCGCGGAGTGTCGCGACATGTTCCAGCTCCACGTCACCTGCAAGGACTGCAAGGTGGTCAGGTGAGGGGCCACACCCCGGTGTCCGCGGGGAACGGTGGGCCGCGTGTCTCGGTCGTGAGGTGTGACGGAGCCCCTTGTGTCCTCCAGGTGTCAGTTCTCCACCTTCGAGCAGTGTCAGGAGTGGCTGAAACGGCTCAATGCGGCGGCCCGGCCCCCGGCACGCCTGGAGGACCTCTTCTCCTTCTCCTACCACGCCTGGTGTCTGACCTCGTTCACCGGGGAGCTGTGCAGGCCAGGTACGTCGACGCGCCGGACACGAACCGCGTGCTCACTGGGGCCCTCGTCTGGCCTCCTCTCACGCGTTTGGGTCCATGTCTGCCCCGTTAGGCGAGCACGTGACCTCCTGGTTCAGAAACGAGGTGGAGAGGATGGGCTTCGACACGCAGAACGCCTGGCGGATAACGGACATCAACAGCAAGTTCAGGTAAGAGCGGTCCCGGGCGTCCTCCCGGCGTTCCCGGGCTTCCTGGGGGCGATGGGAGCGATGTGATGATCGCCTGCTGGCTCTGGGAGTCTGGCTGTTTGTGCCGTTACCCTCCGCCGTTGACGGGCCTCCTGTCAGGAAGGGCCTCACCCAGGCTTAGGTGTCTGTGGATAAGGGCTTTGCAAGGCATCACTCAGCTTGTGCCCGCTCTAACCGGTGCCCCTCTCCCCCGGCGCTGCCAGGCTGTGCTCCAGCTATCCACAGCAGCTCCTGGTGCCAGCTTGGATCACGGACAAGGAGCTGGAGAACGTGGCAGCCTTCCGTTCCTGGAAGAGGTTCCCGGCTGTGGTATTCAGGTGGGTCTGTGTCAGCAAAAGAAGCGGGAGGGCAAATCCTTTCACATTGAAGTGTCTTGCGTAGGTAATGGGGGTGGGGGGGGGGTCTGCCTGGGAATGCTTGTTTCCTTTGCACTGGGTGAAGAGTGTTTAAGGGCCCGTGTCAGGTTAAGGGCCCGGCCCAGGTATCAAACCAGTCAGTCTGTGGCCGTGGGTTTGACTACTCGTTCCCAAACCTTCTCACTGACCCTACCGTGTTATTAAAACATACAATGTTATTAATAGCGTTATTGGCTCCATGTCAAACGTCTTATTTTCTTCCACACACAGTGCAGTCTGTTCTGTTGCCGTTCTCCTGACTGTCTCATGCCTCTCTCATCCTCCAGGCACCAGAGCACCGGGGCCGTGATCGCCCGCTGCGGCCAGCCTGAGGTCAGCTGGTGGGGCTGGAGGAATGCGGACGACGAGCACCTGGTCCAGTCCATCGCCAAGGCCTGTGCTGTGGACGGAAGCTCCCGGAAACACCTGGCCAACGGATCCTACTCCAATGGAACCAATGGGATCCGTGGCACCAATGAGCTTGCCGACACTGACTTCGGTCAGTTATAATGCGTGCACACACACAAACGCACACACACACACACGCACCGAGGGAGCTGTGTTTACTCTGCAGTTGTTGTCTGGGTGAATGGGTGGGACTGTTGTCTGAGCGAGAGGAGACCCCACCCTGGCTCATGGGAATGGGGGGGATATTCCATCACTTCTATTACAGTGCACAGACGATGCAAACGCATATTGGCGGGCCATCCAGGGATTTGAACCGGTGTTGTGTGTCTCCGCGTTTCAGAGTCGTCCTTGACGAACGGCTCCGAGGCGGAGACTCTGGCCATCCAGCCACAGAAGCTGCTGATCCTGGACGCCCGGTCCTACGCCGCGGCGGTGGCCAACCGGGCCAAGGGAGGGGGCTGCGAATGCCCGGGTAAGACGGCCCGACGGGACCGCTGGATCCTGGAGACTGCGGTCCACATGGGTCTCTGCGGAACCTAATGTGTACAGAACGCCAGAAACCCAGTGTCCTATGGTAGTGGTTGTCTCGGTAGTGATGGTGTGTTAGTAGGCCGCAGACTGACCCCGGCCGTCCTCCTGTCCGACAGAGTACTACCCCAACTGCGAGGTGGTGTTCATGGGCATGGCTAACATCCATTCCATCCGCAAGAGTTTCCAGTCCCTTCGCTTCCTCTGCACCCAGATGCCGGACCCGGCCAAGTGAGTTCAGGCTCCGGCACCGAAGTGGAGGTCCACTCTGACAGGGCTGTTATTACCTTCACCGCCTTGTTGTCATGGCAGCATTGTAAATCCAACTGTGTTTCCGTCTCCGTCTCCCCCCCACTTGGGTCTAGTTAGGAATCTAGTCCAGCTCCAGCCTAAGGGATCGCTTTCCCCCTGAACATAGATCCCACTCAGCCATTTGTGACTCAATCACAACCGTTACCGGTGTTGAAGAGCACATTGTTGAAAGTACTCGGCCAATAATAGTTTATTTAGTGGTGGGGGACGCTGGATTTAATGCTCGCGGTAGAGCCTCTTGGCACATCGCTATGCGGGGTCTTCTGTTTGCCTTGGTTCAAGAGGAGCTGTTGTTCATCTGTGCCTGCTGGGACTCTGTGTGAGTGGCCTGTGTGTTCAGGGGGTGACTCCGCCATCCTTCTCCCTCCAGCTGGCTGTCTGCCCTGGAGAGCACCAAGTGGCTGCAGCATCTGTCCCTGCTGCTCAAGGCTGCCCTGCTGGTGGTGAACGCCGTGGACCGGGACCGCCGGCCCGTCCTGGTGCACTGCTCTGACGGATGGGACCGCACGCCCCAGATCGCCGCCCTGTCGAAGCTCCTGCTGGACCCGTACTACCGCACCGTAGAGGTAGGCCCCCATGCCGCGAACGGTGGCCCCCCGCGTTGACCGCTCGGTGTCGGATAATTTCAAGTTCAACGTGCGTGTTTTCCTTGAGAGACCACGCCCTCGGTGAAGGGTCTCCTCTGATCTGTTCTGCACCTCTTCTGTCTGCGATCGCCGCAGGGCTTCCAAGTTCTGGTAGAGACGGAGTGGCTGGATTTTGGCCATAAATTCGCTGACCGCTGTGGGCACGGGGAGAACTCTGAAGACCTAAACGAACGCTGCCCGGTCTTCCTCCAGTGGCTGGACTGCGTGCACCAGCTGCAGAGGCAGTTCCCGTGCTCCTTCGAGTTCAACGAGGCCTTCCTGGTGAGCGGGCCGGACCGGAAATCACACTCATTTATCCAGGAATGCGAGATTAGGTCGCTTAGCGGAGGGAGGGTCTTCTTTGGAGGACACCCTGCTCCATGTTTCTGCTACGTGTTTCTGCCTCGTGTTTCTGATACATGTTTTTGCTTGTATGCGCAGGTGAAAATGGTGCAGCACTCCTACTCATGTCTGTTTGGCACCTTCCTGTGCAACAGTGGGAAGGAGAGGGAGGAGCGCGGCGTTCGGGGGAAGACCTGCTCCGTGTGGTCTCTGCTGCGACCGGCCAATCGCACTTTGACCAACATGCTCTATTCGTCCCGCTCGGAGACCGTACGTCTGTTGTCTGTCTGTTCGGCCCTTTTATATTCCAACGTTCCTCCAGGCCTCAGATACAGACACATTGGATGAACTTGTTTGTCTGTATCGCACTTGTATTACATTTGACTCAATTTCAACTGTGTTATTGTCGCCATTTAATTGAGGTTACTTATTCGTTCCTCCTCAAGTGTGGACATTGTGTCTGTCACGTCCGTGTGTTGGTGTGTCCTGCCTGGACACGTGTGTGTGTAAAGCTGTGGCTGCTGGTCCTAGGTGCTCCACCCCGTGTGTCACGTACGTAACCTGATGCTGTGGACGGCGGTTTACCTGCCCAGCTCCTCCCCCACCACGCCTTCCGACGAATCGTGTGCGCCTTATCCTGTGCCGGGTGCCAGCCCAGAGGACACGCCCCTTAGCAGGTAAGCCTGACACTGTGCCCCTGGAATCAGAGTACCACAGCCTGACACTGGGCCCCTGGAATCAGAGTACCACAGTCTGACACTGTGCCCCTGGAATCAGAGTACCACAGTCTGACACTGTGCCCCTGGAATCAGAGTACCACAGCCTGACACTGTGCCCCTGGAATCAGAGTACCACAGTCTGACACTGTGCCCCTGGAATCAGAGTACCACAGTCTGACACTGTGCCCCTGGAATCAGAGTACCACAGTCTGACACTGTGCCCCTGGAATCAGAGTACCACAGTCTGACACTGTGCCCCTGCTCCCCGATCTGAAAGAGACCTGGAATCAGAGTTCCACAAATTTCTACAAAGTATTTTTGTGTGCTTATTCTTATCAACAACAGCGTTTATTTTTTTTACATGCTATGTACTTCCCTTATTTTATTATATGTCGATTATATTTGAGTCAAACAGTCAATATGTTGTCGGTAACAGATCACGAGGGAACTATTTGATTACCTCATGGTCATCTGGTGTGGTATTAAAGCATTCAGTATATATACACTAAAATGTACAACTCTGAGGAGAATATACAATTTACAGATTAGATATTTCCTCTTGATCTCTGTGCTATGCTCTGTTCTTTCCAATTGTGAATATACACGTCTTACTGAACACTGTAATTGTTAACAGATTTTGCACAATCATGAATTGTCACAGACAGAGAGCCTTTGTTTTGGGAGACAAAACCTTTCCCCCCTTCAAACATGTTAATCAGCAAAAATTCATCTTTCTTTTCCCTTGGAAAGACACCCAAAGACCCGGTCCTTTGATAACTTGCCCAGTGCATGTGAGCTGGGGAGCTCGCTGGCCCCTAACCGCCGCTCCAGTGACCCCAGCCTGAATGAGAAGTGGCAGGACCACCGCCGCTCCCTGGAGCTCAACGTGACCGTGGGGCCTGACGGAGGGGTAGCTCCGGAGCAGGACGGGCGCGCTAGCGGCCAGCCCGGTGTTACCGGGACTCAGGCCGGCACGGCCCGCGGCGAGCCGGAGGACCACCTCCCGGGTCCCCGGACTGAGGCTGGGGACCCCTCAGAAGGCCAGCGGATGGAGCCGGGAGATGGCGCCCCCGAAGGGTTCCCGGCGGCAGAAGAGGAGATCGAGCGCTCCGTTGAGCTGTCTGTGGCTGTAGCCGAGGGACAGATGGAGAACATCCTGCAAGAGGCTACGAAGGAGGAAGCTGGTGCAGAGGTTGAGAGGGTGGCCCTCGTCGCACCACACACTCTGATCCAGGCTGATGGAGCGGACGTGGACAGAGAGGCTAGTGCCATTGACGCTGAGACTGATGAACATGCCATTGTCAATGAAGCTGAAGCTGGGACAGAGGCTCCTCTCACCAATGGACACCACCCAGAGAATGGCACAGAAGATCCTGCAGAGAATTCAAATGTCTGTCTAGCCAGTCCCTTCCTGTCTACTGATGTGTCCACCGACCTTCCTGAGGACCAGGAGGCTGTGGTGAGACCGGAAGAGAAGCTAATGGATCAGGTTCTGGTGAACTGGAGTGAGTGCCTGGAGCCAAAACCCAGCACGGCCACGTGTGCCCCTCTGACCAATGGCTTTGGGGAGAGGGTCACTGAGAGGCCAGAGGCTGCCGAGTCCCTGGTGCAGGCTGACAAGAGGGCCTCGCTCATGGAGAGCTCCACAGAGACTCTGACCGAAGAGGTCCCGGGGCAGGCATCGGTGGGCCCCCAGCCCTGCAACAAAGCCGGGAACCAACCCCCCTGCCCCAGGAGAGTGAACGGGGAGGCGGAGCTGGAACAAGGCTCGTCCAGGACTATAAACGGAGGACACAAGCGGCCCTCCGTCAGTGCCTCCCGTTCTCTGAGTGCGGAACCCAGCAGGGAGGCCCTGTGTAACGGCGAGGGCTCCGAGTCGGAACCCTGCGGGGCCCCCCACTGGGCCAAGGTGAACGGGGAGAGGGCCCCGCTGAGCCGTCAGGTGTCCCTGGCCTCCTGCGGCTCCTTGACCTTCCACTGCCGGGGCGTCTGCTCCCACCACCGCTGCCACCACGCCCTGCCGGGCCCCCCCGCCGCGACGCCCAGCCCGGAGCAGCCGGCCCGCAGCCACCTGGACGACGACGGCCTGGCGCTCCACACGGACACCGTCCAGCAGCGGCTGAGGCAGATCGAGGCGGGGCACCAGATGGAGGTGGAGACGCTAAGGAGGCAGGTGCAGGAGCTGTGGAGCCGCCTGGAGAGCCATCACCACGCCGCCTCCCTGCGGATCAACGGGGACGTCGGAGACGAGGTGGTAAGACCCCCGGCTGGCCGCTAATGGCCCGGACGGATCCGTCCTGAGGCTCGATCGGAAGGCTTGTTTAAGGAGCAGAGGAAACGGAAACAACACTCAGTCCGAGAAACGATTTGACGAAAAACACTGAAGTCTCTCTTGTCTCGTTCCCTCTCGCTCAGACCTCGATGACGGACTCGGATTACAACCTGGACGCCAACTGCCTGTCCCGCTGCAGCACCGAGCTCTTCTCCGAGGCGAGCTGGGAGCAGGTGGACAAGAACGACACAGAGGTGAGCTGCCGGGCAGAACGGGAGGCCAGCTCAGGGGAGCGTGTGGGAGGTGAAGCTAAACGAGCGACCGTGGTGGCTGTAGAGATGGGGAGTTCCCAGCTAAAGTTGGGCTGAGCTTAAGACGCTAGCTAAGAACTGCCCTTTGGCTGCCTGTTGCAGGTGACCCGCTGGTATCCGGACCACTTGGCAGCCCAGTGCTATGGGTGTGAGAGTAGGTTCTGGCTTGCCACCAGGAGGCATCACTGCAGGTAACCAGCCACAAGGCTTTTATTCCCGGCTATGATTTTCACCAGGTCTTGGATGCTCCAAGACACGCTTAGCACTTCTGAGGTGTCGAGACTCCTAAGGAAATCTTCTGGTCTTTTTTTTATTTTTATTTTTTTTATTTACCCGTTTGCAAATGTAACTACTGTATTTTCCGGTGTGACGGTGGCTGGATCTATTGTGCTTGCTCCTATTAATGATGATTGACAATGAACATTGTAATTCGGTCATTGCCATCTTTAAAAAAAAAATATATATATATATATATATATATATATATATATATGAAATACACGTTTAGTTTTCTTCATGGGTGTTGTGGAAGCGCTCGTGAATGGCACTGACGTGTAAGTCTCTGTAGGGCCGTAACGATGCATTTTCTCTTTTAGTTTTCTCATTTCCCCATTGTTATCTTCTGTTCTTCCGCTGTTCCTCTGGGGTAGACGGGGACTGTTCAAGCATGTTGTCCTGCTGTTTTAATGTCCATCCTGCTTCTGAAGCTGCACATGAAGAAATATGGCCTGGACTGCCTGTTCTTAACCAGTGTGGTTGAGCAGCACAGTGGTCTGCTCCAGTACAACGCTGGCCAGGAGGCATTATAGGCCAGAACTGCCTTAGGTGTTCCTCCTGGAAAAATAGTTTTTTACAGGTTGGCTTGTATTTGAGCTGTAAAAGACGTTTAGACTGAATCTGCAGGCTATATTTCAACCATTTCAGGCAGAGCTCTCGACCTAATACCCTTGAATGATCCCGGCAAGGCCGCTGTGCTGGGGAACAGGCCACAACACGGGAGTGGGCTGTAGAGGTGGATGTTGGCTGGGCGGGTTAGGCTGGCAGTTTACCGTATCTGATGCTGTCTGTAATCGCAGCGTAGACTAGATCAGAGGGCAGGGTCTGTGGGCGTGGCCACTCTGACGGCTTCTCCGTTCTCTGCCCTCCTCTCCCCCCACAGTGACAGGGAGCCAGTCCAAGAGGCCTGGTGAGATGCGTCTCCTCTGTCCTCCCCATCCCCCTTTTCACCCACCCTCTTTTTAACCCTGCATTGCTCCACCTTTTAGTTGACCTCACTACAACCCACCCCCACCACGTACCACATGGCTCCACTCAGCACCTCCCACATGACCATGGTGGTCAGCTCCTGTCTGGGCATTTATTGTGTGGAATGTGTGAGCATGAGGCTGAGAGTGACTGGGGGATGAGTAGACACGCCACTTCTCCTGACGGACTGAGAGAACTGGAAATAATGTCACTCCTGTTTTGTTGTTTTTAATGTGCGCATGTAGAATTGCAGTCATATCTCAGTTAAATGACGTAGTACACCCGTAAGAGGGACTCATTTGGCTCGACAACACTTTACAACCAGTGGCCAAAAATCAAGAGGTTAATGTCTTTAATGAATGTTGGCTAAAGAAGATTTAGGTTTTCTTGCTTTTCACCAATACTTCTACCTAGAAACATCTTAAGCATTGAACTGTTAGTGAAGACAAAATGCTGGACCCAGATGTTTTTTGTAACCTTATATTTAGTCTTCATTTCTTTAATGTAAAACAGACAGCCTAGTTAAAGGGAGGTGTGTACTTATTACAAACTTGGTGGGACCTTCTGGGTAACCTAAACTTATTCCAACAAGGAAAGGGACTTTTTCTGGCTTAGAAGTTAGGTCGAGTGTAGGATTTAGAATTGTGGTTGCTTTTGTGTTGTGTTGGGGAAGATGGGTGGGATGTGAATGTGAAGAGTGTCCAGTGAGAAGGTGTGGATGACCGTGTCCAGTGAGAAGGTGTGGATGATCGTGTTCAGTGAGAAGGTTTGGATGACAGTGTCCAGTGAGAATGTGTGGTTGATCGTGTTCAGTGAGAAGGTGTGGATGACCGTGTGTGGGTCAAGCATGGTCTTAAATCAGAAAGACAAGCATGGTATGAGCTCTTTGTTAATAACCTTGTGAAGAGTGACTTTTAGTTAGAACTGTGTGAGTTGCAACAGCGCTTGAAGTAGATTACCATGTATGATGATAAAAAAAAAAAGCTTGGGATATTTAATACTTCTAAAAGTGATGCATGGCTATTTCCTCTCATGCTGACTTACTGACTAAACAGCACCTCTATGAGACTGACAGTGCCTCTCTGTCCCACTGTAGGAACTGTGGGAATGTATTCTGTGCCAGCTGCTGCGACCAGAAGATCCCAGTTCCCAGTCAGCAGCTGTTTGAGCCCACGCGCGTGTGTCGGACCTGCTACGGCACCCTGCACTGCACCACCAGCACCCCCGGGTCCCTGGACCTGGAGGAACCTGTTGCAGCCAGCTCCGACTAGGGCCAGGGAACGGACCGGGCTGGCCCGTCAGCCTCTGATGGTCACGCACGCTGCCGACGAGCCTAGGAGCTGCAGAATGTCCCCTGTACGCGTGCGTGTGTGTGTGTGCGTTGAATTATATGGACTTTCATGTATGTACAGATGGAGTAGTGGTCAGTAAGATTAGCACTTTGAAGGGTGGTAGTGAGTGTATGGTTGGATAGACTGACGGACCGATGGACAGAGTGGATGGATGGACTGACGGACACAGTGGATGGATGGACTGACGGACTCAGTGGATGGATGGACTGACGGACTCAGTGGATGGATGGACTGACGGACTCAGTGGATGGATGGACTGACGGACTCAGTGGATGGATGGACTGACGGACACAGTGGATGGATGGACTGACGGACTCAGTGGATGGATGGACTGACGGACTCAGTGGATGGATGGACTGACGGACTCAGTGGATGGATGGACTGACGGACTCAGTGGATGGATGGACTGACGGACTCAGTGGATGGATGGACTGACGGACTCAGTGGACTGGACAGAGCAGGGGGAGGGAGTGTCTCAACACCTGACAGCTGGAAGTGTCTGCAGACGAAGCGTCGGACTGGACTCTGGGTGGCCTGCCTGGTCCGTTGGGTCAGGGTGCACAGGAAGGCCATTTCCAAATAATGCTGAAAAGTCTCCTGGAGGACTTGTGTTCATCTGATTCTCTGGGCCCTACTTACATTCCTACTCTGACGAGTGGGACCTTTATCCATCTCCGTGTGACCTTTCGTGCTGGGCAGTGTGGAGAGATTTGGTGCAATTTTAAAATGGATCCAGCCCTTCAGAACCCGCGTGCTGTGTCCAGATTAGAGATGGATTGCGACGGCAAGACTTCCCGTCGACTTCTGGGGACACCTGTGTGAACTTGGGCATAACTCGTCTGAAGCTGCGTCTGCCCTCAGCACAAAGAGCATTTGGGAGTGACCGATGCCATTGAAGCTGACACATGTTAGAGCTCGACGTGTGAATCCACTCCCAGAGGGTTCCATTTATCCCTCCTGGTGTGAATAGGTAACGCACATTGAGTGTAGCTAACGCTAACAGCTGGTATTAGATTAGCTGCTGACTGTGTGTGTCAGAACTGAATCAAACCATGTTGACATTGTCATTTAACCCGCTAAGTGGATATACCGTTGTTTACTCTGACAACACACCCTTCACTTCCAACAAGGACCCTGCCCCGCCCTCACATGCCCAGTCCAAATGTACCCAGCAGCCGCTGGTGGATTGGATGCGCCGAAACATGACATCACGTTGTTCAGTCCATCCCAGTCAGTTTAATAGGGTTTGCTGTAATGGTCGTCAATGTGGTCACTGGGATTGTGTGTCAGTCATGTTTGTACATTCGTTTCCCACCATCGTGGCAAGAACTTAGCTTAATGCTTTGTCCTTGACTGTAGGATGGTGGGGTCGATGAGCTAACGCTGACTGCTGATTTGGTTACAAACACCCTTGCTGTTTGCTGAACACTGATGTTAAAGCGGTTCATTACGAGAGCCGTACAAGCATCATAATGTTTCCGAAATGTATGTCCTCATAGGCGCCATCGCATCATGTCCTGAATAAACCACGTAGGTGCTGGACTGTACAAGGTGATGACATCTAGTACAGCGTCTCCGGAACGCGAGGGCGGATCTTCTGCCTAGCTTAGTCCTCTACAGTTGACGTGAGGAGATGAGCTCACTTCATCAGCACTGAGACACCTTACACCACCCGAGGACCAGGCACTGACCACCTCGCAGATAGTTTTGTAAAATAATCAAATGATAAATAATATATTCAGATAAGTATATAACATTTAAGAAAGCCTGTATAGAATTCTTGAATAGTGGCTCACTAAATTAGTCGCCCAAAACATTCTTGTTTTCCATTTTGTATCTTTTTTTCTTTTGATTGCCGAAAAAAATACACTATCAACCGGGTGGAAACGGGAGTAAAAAAAAAACAGATTGTTTTTCTGTTCTGATGCTGTGGTGGTTTTCCCTTTTTTATGCTATCAGTACCTTTTTGTTATTTATTGGTGTTTTATTTCACAATTGTCTCATAAACAATTCGATTGCCACAGGATAATCGGCGTGGATCTGAAGGGCTGTGAGAAAATATCACCCTCCTCCCAAAACAAGCCACATAAACTAATATTAAACACCCCCCCCACTCACATTCATACCCACACCCACATACATCACTTGTAGGCCTGCATACTACCTCTGCCATACACACACACACACACACACACGCAGGAGCTGAACATACACATACACAGGGGGAGCGTCAAAGACACACATGAACACAGATTTTCTTGATGCGTTTGTAGTTGATATTTGCTTTTTCAATGTTTATCAGAAATGGCCTTTGTTCTCATAGTTTTCGTGTTTTACACACTACTGGTTACACGGAAACACGTCAAGCTTATCTCGTATTCAAGACCGCTGATTTGTTCATACTGACTGCTTGCAGGACACGTAATTGAGTTACAGGATAAATTTGGTAAATATTAAGTCAGATCAGCCAGCTGTATAGTTTGAAAACCGTTCTTGTGAACCATTTCAAGGGCAAAACTGGTCATCTCTTTTAATGCCCTTCTGAGTAGCTTCTAGCATTTGAATGGCTGAGCTGAGATGTACATAACTTCACATCTCAAAAGGCGTGCAGATATTTTCATTTTCTAACTAGGTTTGAAACTGAGGGCTAAAGTACAAAGCTATGTCCTTTTTGGTATAAAAACTAAAACACTCATTTACTAAAATGAAGCACTCGAGCAGCAGTGTCTGCCACCCTCCTTGATAATGCCAAGGCATTCAGGCAAAGGGCAGTTTCTCCATCACATGACTGAGGGGCATCGATATTGTCCAACAATCACAGAAGGTAATTCTTTTACACAGCATCGCCGCTTCTGAGACACTGCCACATTAATACATCAAAACAACAAAGCTAAAAATAAGTCTGACCAGGTGGGTATTGTCACCCACACCGTGTTAGGGGTTTGGTGCTGATGTGGGCCTGGCTGGATGTGATCGAAGGAGGGGTTGGAGTCACTCGTCAATCGTTTGTCTGGAGGATCCCTGGCTACGCTTTGCCCAGTTAGGGTTTGGCCTATCATGGTCTTCTGCTTGTGTTTTTTCGTTTTGCTCATGTGATTTAAAGAAGCTGCCCGTCACATAGTTTCCTATGGTAGACATCCCTGCACTGGGCCCAGTAATCGGGTGGAAATGCCGGTGTGCTTGAATGTGTGCGTGTGCGTGTGCGTGTGCGTGTGTTCTGGTGGAAGACTGGTGCCAAGCCGTTCTATTACGGGTCTCTCACAAAGGGATCACTCGTGTTTTCTTTTTTTTCTCCTCTCTTCTTCCATTGGCCTGTCTGTTCAACAAGCACTTTCAACCTTCTCTTGTCTCGTCTGTTGAAGAAGACTTTGTAGCTGTTTCCTGTAACAGGACATGGCAGTTTCTTGTAACAGGACTTCGCTGTTTCTTGTAACAGCAAGTGCTCCTTGTTTAGTATGAATATTTTGTTTTGTTGATTTTATTTTAAAAGAGTAGTATATTGATGTAGAATAAAAGCGAAATAAAATGGGATATTTCCATGTGTAATTAGTTGGAATGCATTTTTTTTATGCAAAAGGAAATTATTTGGGAGATGTACAACACAAAGAAAGGACACATCTTGAAGCATTGCCAGGGTAGCGCAATCATGTTTAATGTATGTGTACATTTTCACTAATCAAGAAAACCTTTTGTATTGCATCAATGTTTACAAAATCATGTGAATACATGGCAGAAGAACACAACCCAAAAGTCTAGGTTACAACTGCAGCTCTAAATTACTCATGCTCTTTGATGTGACAGATTTCAGATTTTTTTTTTTTTATTGTTTGAAAAGGTAGTGATAATAGTGACAAACCCTGACCATTACTGGACTTGAGAGATAGCTGACCATTACTGGACTTCATAGATAGCTGACCATTACTGGACTTTATAAATAGCTCACTGCACAGAACAACAGGACACCTGCACCATACTAAGCAGCCACAGGCAGCAGACTCCAGCTGTTTCAAATCATAGACAAAGCTTATAGGCTTGGTATTCATTTTGGGTATACTTAACAACACAAGGAATACATGTAGCAAAACATGATTTTCTCTGTTTGAAACGATAACAAGAACTGTTATTAAGCAATTGTGTGCAGTTACATATCAAAGTCAACTAAGTTGATCCAAAAAGACCAGTCATGTAGAAACAACTAATTTGGAAACCTTTTCAAAATAAGTGCAAAGTTAAAAGCCTGTGTGATTTGCCTTCTTGAAACCCAGTTATTTATTTGTACATGAGTGATTGAATGTTGGCATGATTAAACACCTATAGAAAAGCCAAAACTACAGTATTGTATCTGGGATCATAAGATTTAGAGATCTGGATTTCTCTCCCTGGAACATCATTAGAAACGCATCCTTAAAAAATATAGACTTGGCCTTCCCCAGCCTACTGTTCCCTTTCAACTATAAAAACCGGAACGACAGTATTTACAACTCAGATCTAGTACTTATAAATATTATATCCTCGACCATTAGATCCACAGGGTTTCCCTGCCAACGTCGCTCTGTTGAACAACTGCCTCGGGACCACATCCATGAATACACATATCGGAAAGAAGATTGTCAAAGGAAATGTCCCCAGTGCAACACTGTATGTGTCAGGAAATGAATTGAGATTGCACTATGTACAGGCAATGGTGGCGACTTCGTTTTCGAGTTGATCTCCCTGCGATGCCGTAACCACGTGCAGAGTGGACTGGGGCCCGTATAGTTCCTCTCAAAAAACCTTGGATTGTATTACTCACACCGATGACTGATCCCACACCTACAACACAGAGACTGGACTCAGCTACAGAGGACCGACTCTTCCTGTGTGGTGATCTAGTGTGGCAGCTTCTCAATCAAGGAGAAAGGCTTCAATGTTATTGAAGTATGTAAGTCTTAAGGCTGGGTCACTGACATTTCATTGATTTGAGAGGACGTGCAGTGGTTAACATGAACGGGGTCTCTGCTAACACTGGACCACGGTCAGAAATCATACCCCTGACTGGTGCCCCCCCCCCCGTGTGGGTTCGGAGTGTTACCTTGTTGACGGGCGTGAGTTGCGTGCGGCGGTCCGAACCGGTGTGGAGGCGTTGGCGGTCATCAAACCTCCCAGGGGACCTCTCCCTGCGGCTGTCTAATCTGGGGCCCGGGGACTTTTCTCTGTCCAGGGGACGCGCCGGGGACTTGTCCCGCCGGAACTCTGTGCGGCCCTCGCGGTAGCGGTGTGGCGTACTGGGCTCGCGGTGCAGCCCGTCATGGCTGCCTGGGCCCGAGGCCAGGCGCTTGGAGATGTGCTCTGTGTACGTGGGAGGACCTCTCTTACTCGGGCTGCTACAGATACAAATACAGGGCTCTTTTTAATCAGCGTTGACTAAGGGGACTGACTGTGCAGAATACATTTACAGGTCATTTGCGCTTTCAACGGATTTAGTTATTTTTGCCGGTAAGTCCTTTCATTTCAATTTAAATCATAATCCAAATATGAATTTGTGTTAAGGTGCTGCAAGTTGTAGACAACTACACAAAGTTGTAATTTGAGATTAAACTCTACATGGATAATTAGTAGTTTCAATATTGTACACCTAGATGCTGCTTTGAGTGCACAAAAGCTGCTGGTCTTGAGTTGAATGTTTGGAGGTGACTTATAATGTGCTAATAATAGTTGTATTATCTGTGGGACCAGTTGTTGAGAGCCGTAGAATAAATACTGACAGGTATTGGTAATGCAGACTTAACTGTAGGTGGCACTGTAGACCTTTCCTATATTAACACTGATGATACCATGTATTAGGGATTCTTTATCCAATTATTTACATTTAAAGTTTGGTAATTGTAATGTTATCGTCAGATGTGGATTTGTCAATTTATGAAGATACATACTCTGTGTAACTGTCACACTGACGAGTTGCAGCTTCAATAAAAAATATCCTGGACATCATAAAGGGCCATATACATCGTTTTCTCTGTTGGCGGAACAGTAGATTGTGTCAGGGTTCTAGAACATGACGGTGAGAGCTCACCCACGGCTGGAACCGGTCCTCTGGAGCTCCCCAGACTCCCGGACAAGGTTGCCCTTACAGCATATGACCCGAAGCTTGTTCTGGTACGTTGAGGCCAGGTAGATAGCCCCAGAAGATATGGCTGGACCCAAGTAACGGGGGTTAGGTATGTCCAAGTGGACTAACACTGGAGGGCTGCACACAGGAACATTGACACAGGCAGGGTTAGGATGTAGTCTGAAAAGACTACCAAACATTCAGTTCAGTTAAGAAGTAATAAAAAATAAAAATAGACTACCAGACAAATAAATAATGTTTACCATTTAGAACCGTTTTATTCTACTAAACATGTTACTTGATCTTGGTTGCGTACGCAGATTCATTCTAATGAAAGTTCTGGTTTGTTTTGTTGTGCGAGTTTCAGGCGTTTTCCTTTACCCTAGTGAAGCATGACCCTGAACCTCGATCACATCTAAGGAGTTGAAGTATGTCACAAACAGGTAGGGCTCTCTGTAAGCTGAACACAGGGAGGGGTTAGCAGACATTACAAAAGGCCTGAGAACACAGGGAACCCTACAATCCCATCTAGAGCACATTATGAAAATAATGCGTCAAATCCTCTACAACCACTTTTACCAATGTGCTGTATGAGGACAGATTTTCTCTACACACCGAAGGCCAGAGGCAGACGGCTCCACTTCATTTCCTCAGTCCGGCTCCTTCGTCCGTATGCGTCCACAAACACTCCAAACTCTGTGGCACAACAATTGACCTTTACAACCACTCCAATGTACAATGGAAAATTGGAGTCGTCCTCCAGTCAATCTAATTTATTACAGGGGTTTTCAACTCTTACCCTACGAGGTCCAGAGGCTGCTGGTTTTCGGTTCTCAACATTGATTGGACTCACCCGGTCTCCAAGGTCTAAATAAGTCCCTGATTATAGGGTTGCAATAACAAAATGCAGTGGGAGTGGCCTCGAGATCCAGAGCTGAATACCCCTGACGTGTGAAAGACGTGGTATAAGAGACCACAGCGCAAAGAAACAAACACCGCTGCTTTGGTGACGATAGCGACAAGGCATTCGTGGCGTCACGACTCCAGGTGTGCAGTATGCCGGCCGTGTACCACCCCACACGGTGTCCTTATCGTCTATCCCCCCCCCCCCCCCCCCCCCCCTTCGGC